>DWCF01000770.1:0-38744 GCA_018230265.1 Delias oraia
CTCCGCCCCACGCCCCACCCCGCTACACCCCCATCTCGCTCAGATCGTTTCTCCACAGTGTTGCCACTACCAGATGCATTATTTGCAAATATTTACCTTCAATATTTTTTATCATTAACCTCTACCGTACAATGCAGTTGAGCTTATAAATTTGTATCTTAGATTAGTTAGTATTTTATATATATTAGTGTTTTATAGTAGGATAGTTCATATTAATATTATAAAGGCGAAAGTTTGTAATCATGTATGGGTTGGTTACTCTTTCGGACAAAAACTATTGAACAGATTTTAATGAAACTTTGCAATATTATAGCTAATACATTTTAATTATACATAGGATAGGATTTATAATAATATTGTGCAAATTAGCTAAAACAATATAAAAAATGACACGTAAATCGGACGTGGTCGGTGGCGAATCGTAACGGTCTACTAGTTTACTTGCAAGCAAGCTTGCTATAGCAAGTGATAGAATAGTCTTGTTAATATTAATCCCTTGATTACATTTTTATACATCTTGCTAATAAAAGGAGTTTGAGTGTTACAAGTGTGTCTGTTTGTGTATTTAATGCGTCAGTTTTAGCGAATCTAGACGTGAGTGGTCACACAATTCCAACATTGCTTGTTTTGATGTAAGGTGTCCATTCGATGTATGCACAACCTGATTCTTGTCGCTTTGTACTGAATTTTTCTTGGCAGCTTTTATAGACTTGAATTCTAGAGCATATTTATTAGCTTCTAATAATCTAAAATTTAAGCTTTTAATACTTTTTAATTTTATATTAATTTCACGCGGTGTACCTAAATTCTACTGCTTTCTAAGTATCTATGAGCCTAAAATCTACTAAATATGCGTTCTGATTAAAGATATAGCTACTATGTTTTAAAGTGGACAATGGAGCAGGTGAGTACATATTTGGTAAGAGAACACCGCCGCTCAAAGGCAACCGCGCCACTGTCCGCGCATTGATTGAAAACCCTCAGGTACTAGCAGTAGTAAAAAGACATAACGGAAAGGTTTTATGAAAATAAATATTACCCAATGGTACCTACTCATATGCTTTTGTATTAAATTTTCAATATGTATACTCATAAGTACTCTCTTGTAGTTTTTTCTTAAATTGTTATTAGTTTTAAAACTATTTAGTATCTGAGGCCTTATTTGCATTGCGTCCTACTCACCGTGGTTTTTAAATAATCAATAGTGTTCTAGAAACTTAAAGATATTTTAAGTGTACCTTTATCTATATGTCTATATGGATCAAAAGATATGAATACTTTCTATGGCATTAACTATAGAAAGTATTAGCCAAACTATTAAAACGCCACAATAGTCTATTTTTTACCAGACCGGAAACCCGAATCTCAAACAGTATAGGTACCTGCATTCAGTGCGCTACAGAGACGGTACCACCTGTGGTACACGCTAAAGTCGCGAAGTATGCTTATAAAACAATGATATGCCGCAATGAGCTTGTCGGACATCAATTGCCGGAACAGCGGAATGCTGTTGTGCGAAACCAGTCTTTGGCAAAAAGTGATTTAATTGATTTCGTTAGTTTAGGCATACTAATTTACTGATAAATATTTAAAGATTGCCTTATTCGTGCCAATGCAGATGGCACGCAGTCTCCGCTTTTATGACGGCACAGTTTTATCGTTCCGGCATTTCTCTGCTTGCACAAATTCGTCCGGTTATGTACCATTTGTAATATCTCAAACTAAAAGTTTTTTTATGATATAGCAATGGAGCAGCCACAGTCCGCATATTTGTTGTGTTGTCGGCGTAAAAAGCCGCAACACAACTTCTTCAACTTCTTTTAAACGTCAAATTTGAAAATTTTAGCTATGATACATTATTTTTACTTTTCCGGCTTATTTTCAATTCACAAGAAAAATGCTTTGAAAATGAAAAATGCTCTATATATGCTTGAAACTCCACCAATTATTTATTTAAAACCTTGACAATTCTGTTTTCATTGTTGCGATCTCAAAATTCTATACATCTTCAAGCTCCATACCTCCTTTACGTGTGACATAAATATTCAATATTTGCTTTATATTTGTCTGTGAATTTTTGTTTTTACTTCATCCTCGGCGGCTGGTTATTGATAAAGCATTAGATAAATTTCTTTAACACAAGCGGTGTGCGTTTTCTTTAATCACAGCGCAAAGTATGAGTTCTATGAGTGACAGGTATTTCCTTCAGCATTCACCCGCTCCGCGCAATTACCACATACTCCGGCGCATTTGGATTTGCAATAAAAACAATATTATTGCTCGTTGATAGTTTTGAAAAAAAAGTATGAGAATTGTTGAGAACAAACCGCACCGCGGGTGGCGCGTACTCAGTCCGTTGACGTTTCATAATTAGCCATGTTATGAGTTGTATTAATATTTCATGTGCCGTACTCAACAGCTGAGAATTATATACCTTTGGTTTATATATGTTTTGATGCGTGCCGGAATTTTTGTTAGTATATGTCTTTTTGTTAAGCGGTTAACGCCAACACAGCCGTATATCATATAAAACAAACTTGGTGACCTTCAAAAGAGAGCGTACTTATTCATAAAAGGCAGGCCACGTACTCGTGGCGCAGTGGTGGATGGTGGTTTCCATGGGTGGAGAACCGATTATCTTAAATCTCATGTTTATTTACCACCCTGTTTTCAAAAAATATATACTAAAAAAGTCAATGAATAGGAAAAAATATAAACAAAAGTAGCCATAGAGGTCCAAGGGGGAGGCCTATGTCCAGCAGTGAACGTCTTACGGCTGAAATAATGACGAATAATGATAAACATAGTAAAAAATATTATAAAAAGGAAAATGTTTAAAATATCTGATGATGTTCTGTTACAATCGTATAACAGATACAGATATGTATTCAAAATAAGAAACTACTTCTTTTTGGCGGCGAAAAATCACTACGCATACCTACATTTTAAAGAATTTGTTCCAAAAACAACGGAACAAGTCAAATTTATGTATAAAATACAGGAATTGCTTCTTTATCTATATTGTACATAGGTCAACTACTTAATTGCAACAGTGTTGTCCACCCTATTTAGAAACTTGGACGTGATTTTAAAAAATAACTCAATATAATACAAAAAAAAATGTTTATTTTTATTAAGCTACTATATACACTATCTCTGGTGAATACATTATATTTTAATTTTAGAAGTAAAGGAACCCTGATAAAATGCCGAAAATAATGCCCAAGGCATAAAAAAAATACAGAAAATTCCTCACATCGCGTGCGCTGCGAATACTATTGCTTATAGAACAAAATAAAGTAGGAAGTAGTAATAAATCTACCTACTAGGACTTAGCAGAAAATATAATTGTTAAAATTCTAACTGTTAAAATTACACCACAATAAGTGTTCTTTTATTTTAAAAAATAATTAAAATACCGTCTCTGTTGTTATTAATATGGCTATACAATATTGCCAAAACATAATTCTGACCATAATAATCAGTTCAAAAACGATTACAAAATTACCCTACATATTTATTGAAAAATACTGTATATACTACAAAACCAATACGCGGACTGTGGCGTGGTTGTCCATGGGCGGCGGCGTGTACCTACTGTTACATAGAAGACCAACCTGCTCCGTTGTCAGCTATACCATTAAAATAAATTGATATACAAAAGCTGCCAAAAGTCGATTAAAATATAAATCAGTATTTATTCCTACTAAACAATAGTAAAGTCGAATTCTGCAGTAGATTTAAGAGAATAATTCCAAATTGATCCTTTATAGTTACTTGAAGACAGACCACACGTGGCGTTATATTAAACATTCAATTGTTCTTATTATTTTATTACTGCAAATTGTTAGAAATTATACATTTATGGTAGCTTTATTATGCTTAATTCGATTCTGAGTCATTTATTAGGGTTTCTTCATAATAGGAACAAGCATCTAGAACATTTATTCAAAGTCTATCACTCAACAGTAACATTTGAATGTCAAGATTGTTTTGAATTAATAATTAATATATACAAAAATCGGCACTGCTTTAGATTATATTAATGACAATGACATAAAAGATTCAACAAAAAATAATGCCAGATTTATATGTATTTTATAACATAATCACTTTCATAAGCCATAGTAAAATGTTTTTACAGCGCCGCAATGCGAATTGGCTTTTAAGGATTGTTTATTTTTATATCATAACTGATGATAAATGGCCGGTCGGCTCTATATTATTTCGTTTTATGAATCCCTTTGTGTTGCCGACTGCTTTGGCAATTTGGGCATATTAAAATTAATCTTCAAAGCGAGATTGCTATACGATAAGCATTACTAATGTAAATTTTATGAATTATATTATTTTTAAACTACATCCACTTTAATTTAAGAAATTATTTCTTATCATTTCTTGTATGATTTTATCGATATTTACGTTTGGGTATAGAAATAATTACACTGCCTGTATGCTCAATGGTTCAAGCGTAATGTGTAAAAGTTTGAATCTAGGTAAAATTTATATAAAACAGAAAAGACCGTTCGCAGACTTACCGAAAAAAAAACCGTAAAATGGTGTTGTTTTTTCGATTGGATTCATCCTTTACAGGAACGATACATGTAAGAACGTTAGTTTGTAAATTATATTTAAAATTTGAGAATGAGAATATCGAAGGCCTTTAAAAATGCCGCTTAAACGTCAAAGGCCGGCAACACAACCAATGCGCAGACTGTGACGCAGTTGTTCATGGGCAGTGTTCTTTTACCATATAGGGGACCCACCTGCTCCGTTGTCCGCTATAGCATATAAAATAACATATTAATGTGACCCAAAATTAAATAAAAACTTTATTTTAAAGTAATATATCTGTATAGATTAAGATATTTCACTCATAAGAATTAATAATAAGTTTAAAATATATCAAAGTATACATTTTTTAAGATTGAATGGTTCAATCCTTGAAAAAGTGATGGTTTATCTCGTAAAGTATCGACTAATTAATCCGTAATTTCGTAGATAGTAACTGTGGTCATTGCGGTCCTAATCGAAGAATCAAGGCGCATTTGTCTCTGGCATATTGTGAAATGTCAGGAATATGCTTGGGCCAGTACAATGGAGCGATAAGGTTCACGTCCATAGAGCTTTGGCAATTCTCTATGATTGTCTGTGGACCCATGATTTTATACGCAAACGTTGTTTGCTGTCGCTCGTATCATAGAACATATGCCTATTTCAAATTTAGACATGTCATTTTCTTATTCATATTTCTTTCATAAACAATTTTTTTTTTAAATTAACTAAGTTTTCAATGAATATACAAAGGATAAAAGACTTCAGTTTTTATTTTACACATCAGATATATTCTAAATATCTTTCGCCTTATTCTATATCGTTCCAATAAGAGCGATGTTGTAGAAACAAATACCTGAGCTTATCTCCAGCGAAGCAATTAAAAGTTGGAAATAAATTAAGATAATTATCTAATAATGAAACTTGAATAGAAGTGTATTAAGGTTGAAAATAGCGCACAAGGTTCGCTTCAAGAAAAGTTACGTTTTGAAATTAAGAAAGCCAACTTTTTTCTCGAAATAAAATGTGCAAAAAAAACAAATGGACGCTGTAAAGAAAATGAAAATAAGAAAGTTTTTCCGTGTCTGATTCCACGTTGTTTAAGGAAGAAATTAAAATAACTTTCGTGAATATTTATTGCATTAGTTACTTTTTCTTTACTGAATTGAATTTTATAAGGGAAAACATTTGGATGGCCGGTTTACAAAATATTCTATCGTATAAGTTTAATAGGTATAAAGGTATTCTTCTGTACTATTATTAATAACCATGTTATAGCGAAGAGCGTTCAAGAAAAACAAGCGCTTTTCTTGATCATTGTAAAAAATAAAGATATCTTTTTGTCTTAAGAACTTTGAAATTCATTTAAACTTTCAACATTCAATTATAAAACTTATTTCATCGAATATTATAAAGCAACAGTATACAGTTAGGATTTTATTTCAGATATGTGAAGAAAGGGCTTATCGCCTTACAGTCTCGTTGCTAAAAGGTCTTATAAGCCTAGCACGAAGTGGGGTGTATCGGGTTCGATCCCCGGTCCGAGTGTAAATTTTCAATTTTTTGTTATTTATATTCAGTCTCTGAAAGGACTTAAAAATATTACGTCATGTGAAGTCGAAATTTCTCACAGTACGCCAGAGCGACGGGGCTGGTCGATACACACTTGGTGACCCAATACTTGCCTCATTGCCAGTGTATTACTCGATACATAGCAGGCAAATAATGTACTTTCCTCGTGTCCAGGGATTCTTGGGTTGAATGCAAGGCTCAAGGGGACACTAGAGCCGATGGAAGACGGGAAATTCGGTACCATGTGGTTTTAATTCGGGTGTTGCTATCCGGAGTGGCGAGTTCCACATATCCACTCGCAAGACGGGAAGACTTAAATGCAATTCCTCGAGTTAAAAAAAACTGTTTTTACTTCAGATTACTTATCGCATATTATACTACCACAGAAAGTTGCCTGCATCGACATCACTTTTAGTTATGTTGCCGTCTCATTATACTGCGTAAGTGATTTAGCTTATTGGGTAACCTCACTCACCCCTTAACAGTACAAGTACTATTTCACTCTAGTATTCTATTAATGAGTGATATCATTCCCGATGATCCCACTGAATTAATTCTCCATCTCCATTTTCAGACTATGTGCCATTAAAGTAGTTTGTTTATAAAAAAGGATTAAATGAATGTTCTAAAAAACTGCTCAGTCTGCTATAAAATATAGTAAAACATTCACAATTCCATCTTTCGTAGTACCTACGAGTATTCAAAATATTTCACCGTAAATAACTTTTATATGACATTCCATGAGAGCAAATTAAATTAATTTTAAATAGCAACACAGCGACATTAATATCCATTTGACAATGATGTCGGTTGCTTTTAATTAATAAAAAAATAATTAAAAATGCTTGTTGAAAGTTAATTAATTAAAATTACTGCAATGATACATTATGTAGCAGCTGAATTGCAAAATATGGCCGCGAATGAGGCGAACAAAAAGGCTGAAATATGTAATGTGATTTACGCTGCAGAGTTCATAATTTTTGCTTAACTTTTGAACTTTGGAAGTTTCACATTTATATTTCGATTTAGAGCGATATTTTAATTAAAACAAACAAATTCTTTCGACTATATTGTAAGTCACTCTGTCACTGTATGTCTGTAAAATTATGTAATAAATTATTCCACATTAATTTGAAATTAAATGTTAATGAATACACATAAGAAAAAGGTCATTAACATTAGCTTTTTTACTTGAAGATTGTATTATTCTAAATAGCTATATTAATGTGTTAACCATTACTCCATGTCTAAAACGAAATGCCATGATAACATTTATAGGGAAGATAGGTAAGCCTTATAAGCGAGCGAGAGGTATCAAGTTCGATTCCGGTCCGAATAAAAATTTATAATTTGGCCGGGCGAATATCTTCATATTATTTTACCCATGGAAGAGCCATGCTAAAGCTGAAGTGCTATTAGGGCCAGCTCGTCTGAAATGATACCAGCGTGAAAGAGTTCTTGTAGTGTGTTTCTCTGAGTGAAGATATCGTAGGCCCTTAAAATTATATCGCTTAAGTGGCGTAAAAAGCCGGCAGCACAACTAAATCGTGGATTGTGACCTTATCGATGGACGGTGATTATATCTTAGCATAAAAAAAACACGCATGCTACGTTGCCCGCTGTACTATAAAAAAAAAACACGTTTTGATTTGTTTTTTGAATTGTAAAGTATTCTAATCGGATGACCATATTTTTATTAGCAATGCATGTTTGGTTGTGTTCTTGAGATAATATAGGAACATTTAAGACTTTAAAACTATTTAAGAACAGTTTAGTAACTGTTCCTGAATTATGTCTTAGTAGTAGTAGTAATAGTAGTTTAGTACTGAACATGTATTTATTCTTTATATCATAACCCAAAATATCAGTAATAATATAGGCAACATAACATATAAAAACTTAAGTTTATATGAAGTTCAAGTTGAAACGAATCTTCGGGCATTAATATGAGCCAATTAAGACAAAAAACATTTTATAATATTATTATAACGATCGCATAAATAATTTATGTCTCCTAAAAAGCCTTATGAGTTATTACCTTTAAAATACAACAAATCGAAAACTTGTTTTATCAAAACATAAATGATATATGATTGCATTATAAAAATGTATCGAACGGCGAGTGTGATAAAGTCAAAAATGCCTCAAATAATAATCATAAAACAAATGTGGCCGCGTTGAAGATTCAAGATGTGTGTGTCCCTTTAAAATCTATAATGAGTATTGATTTAAATTGCTTAGATTAGAAAAAAAATTAAGAAAATTATAACATGCGACGCCGACAATATGTTGTGATATTGTGGACATGCATTGGGAAAGTTAAATAGTATATTTTATAAAAACGAATCTCTCAAGAAACATTTTAATTTAGGAAGTATTTGTAAACTTCGTTAATATTTGTAAAATAGGGTTGGTTAACCCTTTTCACTTAGTATAGACTCAGTATAAACTAGATAGTAACCGATTCTCAGACCTACTCAATATGCATACAAAATCTCACAAAAATTCATTTTTTAACTAACACTGTGATACGAGAATTTTATATATTCGATGGATAGATATGTAAGATATTTAAATAAGTTAAAAAAATCTTTGCTAACAGCGCAATAGCAAGTTTCTTCGTTTAAAATTACTAGAAACTATAAAAGATCTTATATTTATTTAACTAACAAATTTATGTGAGGTTTGTATTAATTTCATTGAAAGTAACCCAGATATTTTTTCATGTTATAGCGGACAACGGAGTTGGTGGGTCATATAAGAGAGTGGGTAAAATAAGACCACCGCCCATGGACAGCCTCGCGGAGCATTATGTTGACGATTTGTTACGCCGCTTAAGCAATCATTAAAGGCCTCCGGTATCACTCACTCAGCAAAATACAATAGAAGTACCGTTTCAAATACAAATACCATTTCACGCTGTGGTATCGCTTCCGACGAGACAGCCTAATTAGTGTATGGATCTCCCACAGGTGAAAATATTTATATATATATGTAAGATATTTCAATATGACAAAAAAAAATATTTGCTTATAACTTAACTTTCTGCATTCATAATTAAAAGAAGGCATACAAAATCGTATATACATTGCTAATTCTTAAAAATTACTATAAATATAACAGGTATAGGTATAAGAACAGATAAGTAACCTATAATTTAAAATTCTCTTACCCTTTATCAGACGGATCGCCTACGTCGTGTCCATAATACTTCGCCGTGAATTTTTTTAAGAATAATGAAGCAGACATTTTTATAACAAAGGTCCTTGGCCGCGCATCTTGATCTTAATGTTATCTCTAATAGGTCAATAAATAAAGAGCTACGTGCGAGCTTCGGCGACACATACACGCCAAGGGCTTATTAAAACGAAATATATACCAAGGTTGTTTATGTTACCTCTGGTCAGTTTCAATTTTAATCATTTTCATAATTTCATCCTTTATTCGATAAAAGCACGATTTTTAGTTTTTTTTTATGGCGGACAACGAAACAGGTGAGTCCCCTATATGGTATAGAACTTCGCCGCCCATGGACAACCGCGCTGCATTCCGCGCATTGGTTCTGATGCTGACTTTTTACGCCACTTAAGTGGTATTTTTAGGACCTCCGATATCCTTACACACTCAGCGAAATACAGTAAAAGCACCGTTTCAAGCACAACTATCTTTTGACGTTGAGCAGAGTAAGAGATGCGCTTGGTACAAACAGATGGCGACAAATCATCTGCTACAAAAGTAATTGTAGTTTTGACCACGATCCTCAGACATGAAGGACCGCCTCAGAGAGATAAAGATATTCTATGAGCCTGTGGTATCACTTCGGACAAGCGGTCCAATTAGTGCGTCAGCATATGCTTCAGCATGGCTCTCCCACGGGTGATTTATTGTTGATCTTTTGTTTCCAATACTAGAATGTATTCCCTATGCGAATGGATTTTATTTACACTTTCTCAATTTTTTATTAATTTAATGTTTCCTAAAAAGAAGTTTCTGTATGTTTGAAACATACTTTGAAAATCTGATTTTGTTTTGTTTTTCTTTTCATGTTTCTCAAATTCTGGGTAAATTTTATGGACTGTATGTGACTCATTCCTCTTTTGTAACAAGAAAAAATATACATTAGTTCTAGAGAGTCTCGTAGCAAAATAGTTTATAAGTCTACCATGAAGCGAGAGGTATCGGGTTTGAATTTCGGTCCGTACAAGCTATAATTTAATTTATAATTTATTCCGTCTCTGGCTGGGCTTGACAGGGAGAATGTCTTAATACTGTCGCACCAGAGGCAGAGCCATGCTGAAGCAAATGCTAACGTACTAATTGAACCGGCTCGTCCGAAATTATACTACGGGCTCACCGAATACTCAGTAAGTGATAGTTGTACTTGAAACGGTACCTCTACTATGTTTAGCTGAGTGAGTGAGATCGATATCCTAACTTACTCAGCGAGGTCCTTAAAATTGCAGCTTAAGCGGCGTAAAAGGCCGGCAACACAATCAATGCGCAGACTATGGCGCGGTTGTCTATGCGTGGCGGTGTTCTCTTTTTATATAGTTCACCCACCTGCACCGTTGTCCGATATACCATAAAAAACAATAATTACAAAATGTTATTCTCGAATGTATGCTCATTCAATTATAAGTGGAGGAGCACCGGTTTTCAGAAATATCTAAGCGTTTAGTCATTTTAATATTAGTTTTTTATATTTCATATACGTAAGACATACAAAGCCAAAACGTATATCTAGTTTCACAAATGAGAGTTTTTAAGGCTTTTTATGCCGCGCACCATCAACCATTCTGTGGAATCAGCTTCCTGCAATGATATTTTCAAACCGATACGACTTGCGGACCTTCATAAGAACCTCTCCCTAAAAGGCCGACAACGCACTCGTGGCCCTACTGTGGCCAGTCCATAGCGGTAGACTTATTATAGATCAGCCTACTGAGTTTGCCTTTCAATTGTATAAAACAAAAAACATATAATTGTTTCACAGTGTCACAGAAATAAAAAAAAAAAATTTTTCTCTCTCACAAAGGCAGGTATAATTTATACTAAATGTACAGCATAAACAAATTTGATAAACATGACTAACAAATATATTAAGAAATAAAGGGTGATATTATTTAAAGATGAGGTTTAATAAAAAAGTTGATTTACGTACAGTGGATTTATGAATGAAATGTAAAACAGCAATGAAACGTTATAAATGATAGGCCGGCCGCACCGGGCCCGCGCAATCTCGCTGCGGCATCTAATGTTAGGCGCTTTTTTATTTTCACTCTTATTTACGCTCATCTCCTTTTTATTCACCAAAAAACGTGTATTATTATAAGTAACATTATTTCTCTTTTTTAAGCCTTCGTCACTTCTATTTGAGATGTGGCGACAATATTTCGATGCCGAGATAAGGATAAGGTAATCCTAATTTATTAACAAAACATTCATTATTAAATCAGTACATAATACTGTAGAAATATAATTTTATACTTAATCTTGGTTTTTATGACTCTGTAAAAAGAATTTATATATGCCTTAAAGGGCCGCAACACACTCGTGGTTCAAGTTCGAGGGAGCGCATTTGCGACTGACTGCTTATTTTAGGTGGGCCTTGTGTGCCTAATATTGAAAAAAAATCTTATTGTATATCTAAGCTAAATATTTATATTCTTATAGCTTATTTCTAAGCTGGACATAGGCCTCCCCCAAAGACGCCCACCCGTTATTCGGTGTCTCTTATTCATAGCGGGATGTTTTGCCTTAATCACCACGCTTGGCAGGCAGGTTGGTGATCGCAGAACATCTTCTGTACTCGGAAGGGCGCTGCTGCCCACCCTCTGGTTAAGTGTCCTTTAGTCGCCTCTTACGACATCCCATCAGGAAGACTGGGAGTGATACTATACTATACTGGTATATATTTTCTTTACTACATTATTATAACAACAAAAATCTACCAATATTTTTTTATATATTAATCCCTTTAATGGATTTATTTTTAATTTATTATGGAAAAGTATCGCCATTCTGTGGAATCAGTTGCCTGCAAAAGTAGCTCTTTTTTAATGACCCGAAGGTTTAAGGATCCCTTGGGGTCATTAAAAAATAGCGTATAAGAAAAATGCCAAAAAAGGCCCACGCAAGCAGTGGACGGGGTGTCCATGTCCGGTTTATCTTAGATGAGCTGTTCATGTGCCCTTCTGTTTTCATAAAAAGATAAGGCAAACAAAAGGCGAGATACAAAGTAGTGAGCTACTATTAGTATGTTATATTTAACGACACTGCACACAAATTCTACCGCAATAAATTTAAATCTACAAACATAATTTATGTCAGCATATTTTTATTATAATACAACCATAAGTTAATGCGTGAATATCAAGTTACGAGTGTTAACACGGCTCTATATTAAATTTAAGTCTTTTATGCTCTCAGCGCTCGTGTGGAGAGGATGCGATATCACCTCGGGAAATAGCAAATTGAAGACATTTTATGAATCGAATGAGGTGGTATCGGGTTTTTTACTACTGTTATCATACAATGTATTAAAATATTGATGTTACATGGTTATAGATTTTAATATTATATTATTATTGGGAGAGCCATTCTGATGAATATGCAGATGCACTAATTGCTAATTGTGTCGGCTCGTCCAGTGTTACCACGGGCTCACAGAATACTCAACGTGAATTGGTAGTTTACTAGTTTAGTTATTAGTAGTTTACTAGTATTAGTATTTGAAACGGTGGTTCTACTCTGTTCGCTGAGTGAGTGATAATATCGGAGGCCGTTAAAAAATCCGCTTAAGTGGCATAAAAAGACGGCTACACAACCTATGCGCCGACTGTGGCGCGGTTTTTCATGGGCGGCGGTCTTCTCTTACTATGGTAGAAGAAATAAAAATTACTTACATAAAAAAATAATGAGACCATCGTAGCTATGTGGTCTTATACGTCCACCTTGAAGCGAGAGGTATCGGGTTCGAATCCCTGTTAGAAAAAAAGCAATTTAAATTTTAATTTATTTGGACCTTGCAATCGATAAACAGTGGCCATACGAGTGTCTTAACACGATCGCAGCCGTGGAAGAGCCAAGCTGAAGCATATATTGACGCAAAAATCGGCCGGCTCGTCCGAAGTGATACCGGCTCACAGAATACTCAGCGTGAAACGATATTTGTTCTGAGTAAAAATATGATGTAATTTTGCGGATATATCTCAAGAAAAAATAATTTGAAAGCAATACCAAACATTTAAAAAACCAAAAATTAATCAAGTAGAAGCCTCCTGCGTAAATAACGATCTAAGTGAGCCCACTTAGATCCATTATCGACAAAACTAGCTGGGCCACGGGTGCGTTGCCGGCCTTTAAGGGATACTTTTAAACAAGCAAATAGTTTTTTTGTACAGTTTAAATACTTATTTAATGTATTTTAAGTATTCTAAGGTTTGTAAAGAGTGTTAAATACATACTTCACAAACTTGTATAATATATTATTACTATTAATCTGGAAATGTGTGTACTGTAGTAGCAACAACTGTCGTATAACAAATTGGTAATCTGTGGAGTGTTGTACGGTAGATGCCAGTAGCGCCCCCCGCTGGGCGCCCCGCAGCGCCCAACGCCCAAACCACGCTTCCTCTCATATTTAATATCTTAATAACCGATTAGGGTAACACTCTGAATAATTATCCAATTTGTGTCTGACAAAATGGGGCGCTCATTGTCTTGGCCGAATCGTTAAACGGAACGGTGGTTATTACAGTTACCGAAATGTTTTAATTGCGATTAATAGCCTTGTTAAAATCCTACTTAAATTATTTTTTAAGAAATTATCATAGATAGCATGTATTGTAAAGTTACCAAATTAGCAAGCTGAAGTGGCAATGGGCAGGCCACATCGCACGTAGAACGGATGGCCGATGGGGCCGAAAAATGTTAGAGTGGAGACCTCGGACTGGTAAACGCAGCGTGGGGCGTCCACCCATAAGATGGATAGACGACTTCATAATGGTCGCCGGAAGACGCTGGATGCAGGTCGCCTCCGACAGGTATTCATTAAGGGGGAGGCCTATGTCCAGCAGTGGACTTGAATGGGCTGATGATGACGATGATGATGAAGTTTTTGAATGTTACTCAGACGTCTGGGCGGGTTAGAAAAAGTCTTTTTTTATTCTATAGCGGACAACAGAGCAGGTGGGTCTCCTATATGATATGAGAACACCACCGCCCTTGTAAAATCGTGCAAAAGTCCGCGCATTGGTTGTGTTACCGGTTTTTTACGGTTGCCGGTTTTAAAATGCCGCTTAAGAGGCTCCAATATCCTCACTCATTCAGCGAAACACAGTATAAGTACCGAAACGGTACGTTGAGCATTCTATGAGCCCGTGGCATCACTTCGGACGAGCCATGCATCCGCATATGTTTCAGCGTGTCTCTCCCACGTGTGCGCGGCACAAAATGCCTTTAAAACGCTCAGTTGTCGATGATGGAATCAGTTATTAAATATCTAGATTACTTTATTATATAAACTGTTATATAATGTATAAAATACTATAAAATGTATACTATATAAAATGCTGGCCGCCTCCGACAGGCATACATGGGGTCCAGCAGGTGACATCCTATGGCTGACATGATGATGATGATGATAACACCACGTTACTACTAATCTCTGAGTATTTTAACAGCCTTTAGTTCATACGAAATCAGTTTTAAAATAACAATTTTGTTTTCAACTTACATACAAAAGCTAAAATTAATTATTACAGGAAATGAAGAAAACTCGTCTATCGCGTGGCGCGAGGTTCTGGCGTAGGCCGGCCATCGAGTGCGATTTGGGCAAGACTCGGTACTTCGTAGCTGATTTACGAGATGAGCGTGTGCCCTTTGTACTCCGCTTGACTAATGGCCCGCTCACGGACAGTTATGTAGATTGATTGTATGAATTTTATTCACAATGTTAATACACTAACAGATTTAGATGTCATTTAGAAATGGCGCTCTAAAGTTGCACAATTCAGGCCGTGAATAATGGATGAGTAATGGCTGTGTGCTGTGCAATACAAGTGGGGCGAATGTTCGTAGCGTGTGTAATGCACTTTGTCATTTAAACATTCGCCTTAATTAGGTGATTATATGAAACAATAGTCAATTCACTCAGACCTAGAACATTATATATTTTATAGTATAGCGGGCAATGGAGATGGGTCTCCTATATGGTAATATATCCACTCAGGGATAACCGTGCTATAATACGCTCTTTGATTGTGTTGTCGACTTTGTATGCCGTTTTATAGTTATAATTTAAAAAGCCTCCGATATCTTCACTCACTCAGCGCAAGGTTTCGAATCCTGAGAAAATAAAACAATATCATTTTTGCAGTATATTTTTAACAGTTACAATTCTCTTGAATACTAAAAAAGGGATATATTTTATCCTTTTTTACTGAATATTACGTTATTTAATATTATCTAAATACCAAAACCTCTCTCGGTACAACCAGAATATTAGAGATGTAACAAAAACGATTTTCATTGAAAAGGCACTACGGTGCATTCCAAGCAACAAAGATATTATATCTTTATGAGTATCTAATAAAAAATTATAAAAAAGCATTCAGTTACGGCCACCAAAAAGGACTATATTACGATTCTTGCGTCGTCATCTTATCGTAACGGATCAAATGTTGTTAATCAAAAATTTTAATGACCATTCAGAAAATAATAATCTTTCTTTAGAAACCAATAAATATGCTGAGATCTGGGCAGTTTGATACTAGATTAAAAGGAATTAGTATAGAGGGCAACGTAGCAACGAGGTCTCCTTTTTTGGTAAGAGATAACCGCCGCCCATGGACATGTACACTAAAATCCGCGCTTAGCTTATGTTGCCGGCTTCTAATACCGCTTGAGTGGTGAAATTTCAAGGGCTTTCGATATCCTCACTCATTCAGTGAAACAATACAAGTTTGACGCTGGCATCTCTAACAGACCAAATTAGACCGTCAGCATATGCATAACTCTCCAAAGACCGAATATTTTTTAAATTTTATTCAGACCAAAAACCAAACCACTGCCTTCACTTGGCTCATAACATTGTATAATATACTGTTCTCAAAGATTATCATTAATAGTTACTATGCAATCCAAAATCTAAAAATTCCACTGACCTCGAAAAGCCTCAAAAAGTTAAAATTAATTATATTATATTAGCCTACCATAAATAATACGGCCATGTTTTTAGATTGTCGTTTAAAAATATGTATTGTTAAATGTTTTATTAAATATAACCCAATAAATAGTTTTTACTATGCATTTATATTACGCAAAGTATCAAGATTACTAAATCTAACAGATATCGGTCACGCTACATATGCAAGCGAGACTGTTTGGCATTCATTCTCGTCATGATGGAGTGACTATATCTCATCAGCTACTTCGCTTACGTGCGTATCATTATGGATTTTTTTATGAACAACGAGAGGGAAACGAGGATCATCAAGGATAAGCGGTCCTTCCATGGACACATCCAGCTTCAGCTTAGTTTTAGAAATAGGTAAGCTTTTTTGTAGGTCTGGGACCTACAAGTTACAATTCGGAAATTCCTCTGCATACAGCTGATTGCATAGACTTGTGAGGCGTAGCACAAAATACCTAAAAGAACGCTTAGTTTTGGAATGACCTAGCTGAAGAGATGTTAACTTGGATCTATAATGATTAATTTAAAAAATTGTTCTACCATGAAGCGAATCTCGGTCCGGACATTTTATAAATTATTATTTATTCGGTCTGTGGACGGGCTTGACAGTGGCCGGGCGAATGTCTTTATACTATCGCAATCTTGGGAGAGCCATGCTGACGCACTAATTGGAATCGAAGTGTTACCATGGGCTCACGTAATACTCAACGTAAAATGGTAGTGGTACTTTAAAAAGTGCTTCTACTGTGTTTTGCTGAGTGAGTAAGGATTATGAGAGATCGGTAAAATGCCGCTTAAGTGGCATAAAAAGCCGATAACACAATCAATGCGTCCACTGTGGTACGGTTGTTTATGGGTGGTGGTGATCTCTTACCATATAGAAGATCCACCTGCTCCGTTATACGATAAATCCTTAAAAAATTCAATTATAAGGTCTTCGAAATAAACAGGCACATCATCATCAATCTAATTTTAGAAGTATTGGTAAGATTACTCAGCATGCGTAGCACCAGCGCCGGCGCTCTAAAAAATGGTAGCACATAGCTATATATACATAAACAAACCATCTCGATATTAGGTAGGTACATAGATAATCGATTCGAGTGACACTTTTTGCGCGCGACAAGTGCCGTGGCACGTGACTTTTATCCGCGTCACGCTCAATACTGTACCTGTTTAATCGGAATATTATCACGGGACTCCGTTCGGATGGACAAAAAGTGATGGTCACGCACATCACGAATTATATAGTCCCGCCAAAGATCACAAAACCTTCGAGTGGACGTGATTACTCTTCGTACACCGTAATTTGGTAAATGGCCAGGCTACAATAAGATAAACCGGAGACAAAAACACGGCCGGTCAACGAATCGCGAGTCTAGTTCTAATATATTTTTCCCTAGTTTTACAAAAAGCAATGCGAATATTCATCAAAACGTTTGCCACTGATTTGTGACCAGATGATCAGAGGTATCATGACTAATCCAATCCACAAGATTCATCCAATCAACAGAGAGAGAATGAAAAGAGCTTCGTAGCAGGAGGTCTTTTAAGTCAAAGGTACCTGTTGTAAACCACAGTCAGAATAAAATTTATAATCCATTCGATATTTGGAACGTCTTGAAAATTTCCGGGCGAGTTTCTTAACGAAGTCTTACCCGTAATAGAATCATAGTGAAGCATAGGCTACGTAATTGACCCGGTTTATTAAAAACATAAGTTTTATAATATAAAAAATCATATAATGTCATATGTGCTATACCATAAAAAATTATAAAAAACCATGCTATGCAACATGACTTGGGAACCTTTAAAAAAACTAAGCGTACTTATCCTTGTTAGGCTGGCAACGCACCCGCAGCCTAGCAGCCTCTCGACTCCATAAAAGACACTATAAAATAGATTTAGCTATTTTAGAAAATGTACTCAAATAGTATAATAATTCTGATGTGGTAGCCGAAAGTACACTGACTTTAAATATTCGTATCACTGTGTTAGTTCCAGCCAAACTTCTCCGAAATGGCTCAATCGAATTTATAAAATTGTGGGTACAAATCAGTTATGTCTGAGAATCAAATGCTTGAGCTAACATAATGAAAAAAAAACTGTACAAAATATTTTGTTATTATTTTTTTATAAACCTAAAAACATAAAATTACTACTTTTAAATTGCTTATAAATAGTGTATATTGCAAAAGAATGTCTGATTATCTAATGTATTTATTAATCTCAAAGTGTGCAATATCATGTGGTCCCAAGTTTAAATCCAGGGCAAAAAAGCATCGGTTACGTTGCAAGTAGGTCAGTATTCCAACCCACTTGTCCATTAACAAAGTGATTAATATCTGTTCAACCAGAGGCATCTTTTAAGGTTCTACAACGGAACTGAAATTCTCCATTCGCCATCAACGCTGAATTATCCATCCAGATAGCGCACAACACATTGATTATTATCAAACCATCGTCAGTATTTAATATGAAATCGACAAATTGGTTTCGATGCGTCCGCAAATAATAGGCGGGCGCGGCGGGCGCTCCGATGCTCGCATTGTGCACATTATAAATAAATGCCAACAACAGGTGAATCACTAATTTCACTCATAAAATTAGCTTTTAGTGGGTGGAGTGCAATATTTATTCATACGGCATCCGCCTATTCATGTTGCCGTGAGATATATACCAAGCATTGCTCCATTGTCGTCAATAAATAGAAGTTATTAACCAACAGTTGCTCGCCCTAGTTTTTAACGGACAACGGAGCAGGTGGTTCTCCTATTTGGTAAGAGAATACCATCGCCCATGGACACCCGCGCTATAGTACGCGCATATCGGTTTTGTCGTCGGCTTTTTACGCCATTTAAACATCATTTCTAAGGGTCTCCGATATCCTCACTCATTCACTGAAACACAGTAGAGTTCGGTTTCAAGTACAACTACTATTTCACGCTGAGTATTCTGTGAGCCCGTGGTATCATTTCAGATGAGCCGTCCTATATAGTGAACATTATACAAATAGGTCCTGTTTTACGCTGGTATTCTGAGACTCCATTGGTATCATTTCAGGCAAGTCGGCCCATATAGTGTGTCAGCATATGTTTCAAAATGGCTCTCCCACGGGTACGACAGTGTTAAGAAAATCGCCCAGGCACTGTCAAGTCCTTCCAAACGCCGAATAAATTAAATAAATTAAATAATACTCAGTATAAGCTTGAATTGTTGTGTGATAAGTTTCATACGAATGTATTCACGTGCATTGTTTTTATCCCTAAATATGCACAGAATAAAATATTATTTGATGCGGTCGCAACCATTACACAAATGGAATTATTCATGGAAACAGCCTGAAGAGGCGATGAAATTTCGACATTTCGTTTATTCGCACAAATATAGCACAACCTGCTTCGTTAAGAGGGTATATATTTTTCAAACTACTGTGTCGTTGACAATAATCATAGAAACACAATGGAGGATATACATTTAGGTTTAGATCAATTGAGTTTAACTTTCGCTTTTTTGAAGATCTCTTCAAGAAAATTAAAGTGTCGAAGAAAATTTTACACTATGTAGTCCTTGATGGCCGGCAATGCTCCTTCTTTTTTGCCACCGTTTCCATACAAAAAACTACTTTTTTTAAAAGTTGTTTTTACCATTAGGTGAGGCCCTTGTAATATCCAGCGTAAAATTTTAGAAAGTGCAAGTGTAAAAAGCCGACAACACAATTAAAGCGAATTGTAGCGCGTGTCCATGAGTTGCGGTAATCTCTTATCAGAGTGAAGATCATCCTGCTCCGTTGCCCGCCATATCTTAAAAAATTAAATTAGTATATATCCAATGATGACATTTATGTGACACGAAAATTCTAGATTCAAATCAAATATTGAGTAAGTTCTGTATCTATTATTAAGTTTAATATCAAGCCATGAATTCGAGAAACTTCCACGAATCCATTAGGACAGTATCGTGCAATATAATTTATCCGTCAACCTTTTTAAATTAATTATGTAGCGGGTTGGCTTTAATAAGTTTGATTGTTCATAGTGACACTTCCCCGTATGCAGAGCAGCGGGTTGGTGACGTCTAACCGGAGCGCGCCTCCCCACAAGTGTTCAAAGCGAAACGACTAGACAACCCTTTGCCGCTCACTCGCTCGTGAAATCACTCAAATACTGAATATTTTAATCTGAGCAGATAACGAGCTCGCAATTCTATTAGATGAAACATAGCTGTGTGAGGTTAAGCACACCGCCTCTTACCAGCCACCCCGCCACCCCGCCATCCCGCAGTGTGTAGCCTACAATTTTATTCATTCACAATTCCTACTAATTTTATTCATTTTAATATTAATCAATAGGTGTATGTATCATATATATGTAAAGATTACTTACTTTTCCTTAATTCGAAGTTATCCGCACGTGGCGCTGTCACTGACTATGAACGAAATGTCATGTTGTTTTGAATGCTGAGTTATCTTAGAGTGCAATGGCGGTAAAGAGTGATTGTAATGTCAAATTAAATACTAAATCTTGTTTAAGTTGTGTGAATCAAAAGATATTATTAATAGAATTTTATTATTATTGTTTTTTATGATATAGCGGCAAACGGTGCAGGCGGGTCTCCTATTTGTTAAGAGAACACCGCCGCCAATGAACAACCGCGCCACAGTCCGCGTATTAGTTGTGTTGCCGGATTTTACGCCGCTTAAGCGACACTTTTAAGGGCCTCCGATATCCTCACTCACTCTGCGAAATATAGTACGGGTACCGTTTCACGCTGAGTACTCTGTGAACCCGTGGTATCACTTCGGACGACCCGACCCAATTAATACGTCAGCATATGCTTCAGCATGGCTCTCTCACGGGTAAGTAAGCTTACCCGTAAGCTTAATATAAATGGAGGTAGTGTTATTGTACCTGCTGAATAAATAAAGTAATCCTACTTACTAATTTAGTTTTAAATAAAGTTGGATGAGACTATATTTTAAATATTCAGTAGACAGTCGTATTAATTACGTAGATAGTATTCAAGGTCATAACAATGACAATTTATTTTAATATTCACACGTTAAAATGCATATTTCCATAATAGCTTTTATCGTTAAATGAAAAACGTTAATTAAAGGATAAGAAGACATAAAATAACATTAAATTAAACCTAATTCTCAAGAACTTGTATTAATTTTACAAGACAAACTAAAAGGAAAAAATAACAATTTAAATTGGTCGAATGTTATGAATTTAGTGACTTGCTTAGACAAAAGAATCATGCAATAAGTCGCATTTTTAATTGTCTCAAAATCGATAATTTATTTGAATCTGACAGTAATTTATTAGTCCCACAGAGAGCTATTGTCAAAACAGAGGTCAATTGACAAATTTACTTGTGTAAACATAACCCCTAATAATCAAAACCTAAAATAAAAGAGTTTTGATTAATGGATGCATACATAAGTATATACCTATTTTCAATGAATAAATTGAGCGTAAGACTATACAAAATGTATAGCAAAGGTTCTTACGGCGAACCTTCACACGGTCTATAAACAAATACAGATGGAATTCATTGAACAAAGGCTGATAGCTCACATCTCAAACGCGTACACAAATATATCACACGAAGCCATAAAGCAATCAAATATTGACTAATCTGACGGTGCGTCGCGCGAACCCTTCTGTGAACGGGCTCATAAAATAAATTGAAATAGTCGCGCCGCCCCCCAAATTAAAATATTCAAATGGGACGCACGCGCAAGAAAATTGAAAATTGTCGTCTATCGCCCGCAAATGAAACCTATAACTCCTCATGTACACAATCGGACATGTATTTTAATGCGTACTAATTCAAACCTGTCCACCCACAAGGTGGACAGACGACATTATAAAGGTCGCCGGAAGACGCTGGAAGCAGGTCGCCTTCGATACATGGAGTTCTGAAGCGGAGGTCTAAGTCCAGCAGTGGATGTCTTACGGCTAAAAGTATGATGATGATGATGACTATTTCAAAATGGTATATGATACTTTTTCAAAATCTTGGGACGACAACTCCACGACATAATTTATACCCTATTTTAAATTTATTTATATATCAGAACCTTATATAGCAAAAACAACCGAACATGTATTATATAAATTAAATCTCTATTGTACGATCGTTTCTGGTTTTTGTGTGTTGGTGTAAAACAAACCAGATCACGGGGTAAATGTATGTTGGAACATTTCAATTGACTTTTCCTTTGGAATTAAATAAATATTCTTCCATAAACGTACATATTAAAAAATATTTATACGCATTAAAACATGTTCTGTTAATTTTTTGTCCTGCAGTGTACAAAGATATGGAAAGCGACTGATTCGATATGGCTCTGAATAATACTATAAATGGTTGTCACTTTTATGACTGCAATTTGGCTCAGATTCTGAATTAAGTATTTGTTTTATGCAAGAATAACTTTAATGCAAATTGCATTGAATTATTGCGAAATTTTTATTTTATTACTATATTTATTATATTATGTGATCATTTGATATTTAATTATTGATGTCATCTTATATATGTATTAAATCTATTAATATTTAGGAATTTATAATAGTCATAGTATATTAAAGTGTTTATTAGTTTAATTGCAATAGCAAAGAATATTTGCAGTAAGAAATGAACGTAAGTTAATAAGCCGAAGGTAAGGGGCCGTAGTGGCTTTCCGTTGCTTTGTGGCGGCTTTGATTTTGTGGTTAAGTTCGCGTAACTTGATAAACATATCCCTCACATCCTTTAACGTCATTATAACTTGGATATTGCGGAAGCTAATAAGCCGTGAGAAATGTCTTGTGTATCAATGAAGGTACCTTTATACAGCAAAAGGTGAAATTGCTTAATTTTTAAGTAATTGAAATGATACTTGTTATGTGTGTGTGAGGATATCGGAGATCATAAGTTATAAAAAACCGTTAAATAAACAAATCGCAGATTGCAGCGTTGCTGTCCATGGGCGGCGTTGATTTCTTACTATCAAGACTTGCCTCAACGCGATGTGACAGGACTATCGACAACGTTCTATAGTAATAAAAAGATAGTAAATGAAAATAAAAGATTTTTCATATATCTATATCTTTTAGTTATTTCTTTGTATGTGTCCGATACGTTATACTACCAAACAAATAAACAGTTTTCATTGAAATATGTCAAATGTTATAAATGAAATATAGATAGATATATATTTATCATATTATAGATAAATAATATTTTATTTTATAATAATAATTGCTTTCTTTCGTTTTTGTTATTTTTTATTCTTATTCTTTGTTTATTGAATTTTGTTCTTTTGTTTGCTTATACGGACAGATAATACATTTAACTAGTGTTGCCCGAATGCAAGACTTAGCCAGTTTTGGTCTTGCGCCAATACACCTTGTATTGGTCTTGGTCTTGCAGCAAGAGTCTTGCAAGTTTTCAAATTACCTATTCGACTATTGATATTTATTAAAGTTTACTTCAGATCTTAGTAAAACCTATTAGAATAGGAACATTTTGAGGTTGAATTAGCATAACCGTAGTAAATACCTACCAGATTTATAAAATATGCCTATGCTCTTGTTCAAGTCTTACACGGTCAGTCTTGATCTTGCTAACATTAGTGCGGTCTTGGTCTTGGCCTTGCATTTGGGCAATACTACCTATAAATTCCCTCATGGGCAGAATAACCAAATAATACTAAAAAAATTACCAAAATTACAACATAACACAGGTTACGCTAACGTATTCGATTAATTTGCACAAATTGATAAAATAATTGCGCGTATCGTAAGCAAAAAGGGAGGCATCGAAAAGCATCCGGAGTCGTGCAAATGATACCCTGGGAACCTGCGCCTTCCGTCGCACACCGCACCCTGCCCCTGTCCACAGGAAGACAACCTAAACGCATCTTATTTCTTTTATCTTGCACTGTTTCGAATCGAGCCTCGCTTTTTGAATTTCGAACGCCCACTTGCTGACTCGATTGACGGACGAACTGTACGATCAAACGATAAGCTCCGATTAGGGTTACCTCTAGTTTGTGTTTTATTTTTATGGAAATGGTTGCCAGCGATCATGAGCCTCATCTAGGATAAACGCTCCCCGCCCATGAACATCCCTAGTCCTGTAGGGCCGCCGGTGCAATGCCGGCCTTTGTGTTAAAGTTATTTCAATTTTGAGTGTTCGGTGAGCTCACGAGCTCGTCCCCCACCCGAGATAAGCTGTAAAGGCCATTCTGGCCAATAGTCAGCAGCCCGTCAAATAAAATCAAATTTTAGCCAAGAAAAGTCGCTACGCTACGCTGTAACTACAACTTCTTGCAATGTTTAGTCTGTGTCGAGATGTTTATCAATTGTTTGTTATACTGAAATCTCTGATTATATTTATAACATTGTTGTCTTGAAATAAACAAATAAAGGATCTTAACTGAAATTTGTTCCCTCCGGTCTTCTCTTGAACTACTCGTCAAAAAAGTGGAAAAATGGATAAAATATGTAACAATTGAAATTAATTTGTTATTTAAAAATGGATCCCCTGACCTCGATTGGCCTTTCCAACCCTTTTTATTCAGGCATTTAAAGTTACCATTTGCTTCCATTCATAAAATTATTAATGCGATCGTAAAATTGAGCAAATTTTATTGTCTCGAAGGCATAATGGGAAACTAATGTAGCGTGTTATTATTCAGATCGGAGTAAAATACGAGTGTTCGGAGGTCGGTGCGTCTGCGCCTGCCCACTGCGTTCGCCGGAAGTGCCCTGTGTCATTTGAATATCAAACATATTTTCATAATAATTCATTACAACAGTTATGATATTCTTCCTTTATATTTTATAGCTCAACGTGTATTCCATGGCAATGCAGCCTTTGATGGGGTCTCAGAAGTGCCGTAAATTGCGGTTGCATTACTAACACAGAATTTTAAATATACTTATTTTATTACGTCAATCATAAAGATATTTAATAAAAAGCAATAAGATATGATTACCAACGGTTTTCGTGATGTTAATTTACTGCTAGAGGTTCAGGGTTGCTTTTTTCTCTTCTTATGTGTTCTTCACATTTGCTTTTAGTTTATAAGACATTATACAGATTATACCCCTGTAATGGTAATGCACTAGCTAGGCCGGCTCATCAGTGATACCACAGACTCATAGAATAATACCGTGAAATACATGCTTTGTAAGTGAGTGAAGATACTGCAGGCCCGTTGGACTACAGCTCAAGAGTTGTAAAAAGCCGACAACACAACCATAGCGCTGATTGTGGTGCATCGACTATGGACTCTTACCATCAAGGAGCCTACTGTCCGGTATATACCTAATAAAATAAGCATGTTTGGTGAATATTATATGTGCATCAAATTTTGAATCAACCCACTTTTATTCGGATAAAACAAATATTGAATTAATTTTTATATAAAGATTTTTCTTATAAAAATTCCGTGTTCCATGGAAAATGGGAGAACATAATGTGCATGATGATCGATTGCTATCTCGTCGTTCACAGAAGAGCCACAGAGAGTTATCTGTTCGCTTGCACGCTCCGTGGGTACACCACAGTATTATCAAGTAAATATTATTGGAGCCATATGTGCGCTGAAATTCTCAAAACTTGGATCATAATCACTTATTGTTTATGAAATGGAATTTTTTTAGAATTTATATCCTATTTTAATCAAAAACAGGAGTTAAACGAGCAAAAGACTCATCTTGGTAGTGGTGTATCGCGGGTGCGTTGCCGGCCTTTGCGATACAAATTTTTTTGATAGTCCCAAATCCAAATGTAAATCTTCACATTGGCTTGTACAAATGTTGAAGGACAAGTCGAGATGATACGAATAAAAATTTATATTCGTTTTAGGTAATAGATAATCTTTAATAATACAATACGTACGTACGTCTATAAAATCTATTCAGGCATTGTTTATCTGATTACTGAGATCTTGGAAAAGATTTCGTAATTAATTATATATTTCATTCTTTTTTTAATTGTTTCCAGCGAGTACAAATGAGTACCAAGGTCAAAGATGAAAGAAATTCTTATTTAGTCTGTATTATCATAGCATTAAAAATGCAATACTAAACTCATATAGAATATATTTACATAAAATATTTTATATAGTATCTTTCCTATATTTTTTTCAATTTTAGAATTGAACTTGTATACATGAGCTTTGACACGAAATCTGTAGCCGCCCTCATTAAGACCGGAACATACATAATTATCATTGTTTTAAAGCAAAACTTGGCACCCAAATACGCGAGGTCACGCATGTATTTTGAGCATGGAGCATAAATATTAATAAACCGCTGCGATTGTCTTTTTTCGTGGAAAGTAAGAACGGAAGAAGGGACGATCACATGCTTTTGTTTTTCTTTATCGTTATTGCCGTAAAACATTTAGCGGGCGACGATAAAACACGTTATTTTGTGTGACAAAATGTCGAGCTTCATGAGAAAATATTGACCCGCAGATAGTGGAATAAACGAATTATTAGCGACCGTTCAGACAATATTGGGCCAGTCACAGACAGGACAATTGATATGTTTTTTAAATGAAGATAGGAAAGCAAGCGAGCAAAATGCTCATCTAGGTTCAGCGGTGCTCAGCCCATGGACACTTTCAGTCTTAGCTGAGCCGTGGGTGAGTTGCCAACCTTTACATTCTTTTTTGGAGGTTCCCAAATCTTTGTTTTGAAAATATATCTGCAGACAGCTGATTGCACAGAGTGGACCCGGCCGAACTGAAAAACATAGACGATAAACTAATAAAATTACTCTCCACAGGTGTACTCGAATATTATAAATTTTATATACAGTAACATAATACATGCTAGACGAAGATGTGGGCTATCTACGTACAAAGTATCATAAAAATCTGTCAAGCTCTTCTTCCTAGATATGGTTTAATCCGACTATCTTATATATACAAATTTATGAAAAAATAGAAACAAATAAAGGCCGATAATGCAACCGTGCTTCGTCTGGCGCGTCCAAAACCATTGGACGACTTGTCTTAGGTGTGTCTTATTTTTTGCCTCCGGCTTTATATAAAAACAATTTTACTTTTAAATTGAAGAAGAATATCACTTAATATTTATTAATATAGATAGTAAAAAATTTAATAATAAAATAAATTTTAAATTGATGGCAGTTAAACTATCAGAGATATCGATTCATATGTAAATGCGCCGTACGATAAATTACCCTTTAATAAGATAATTGTAAGCGCTCTATACTGACGTAAATCAACATCTTAACAGCTGCGGTAGTAGGAAACTCCGGGCTAATGACGAATCGAAAATGCTTGCGGGAAAATTCACTCTAATTTCATTCAAAATAATGCCTTTTGCTTTCATACTTTAGTACATTGAAGCTGTCTTTGGACAAAAATACCTCACAGAATACAAACGTGAGACAATACTGTAGATACTGTTTTGCTAAGTAAATGAGTCGTTAAAAGCCAGCAACACAACCTAAGTGCGGTTCCATGGGTCACGGTCTTTCACCATAAAACATTTCTCTATAATCCTTTCTATATTATATATAATAAACATACCTCTAGAATATTAAAAATCATATAACTGATGGTTATACTTGCTTCCTTACTATGATTTACGCCGATTTTGGTTACCGTAACAATATATTTTAATAAAACAGTTGTAAAATGTCTGAGATGCTATAAATAACCACTATTACAATGTGAATCAACTCTAATTGTTCAATTAAAATCGATACAATTGCGATAAACGAATGAATCATACTATATAGAGTGACTATGTTTTATTCAAACTTTAACGAGATACAAAACGATGCCCACGCTTGTCTGTTGTAATTAAAAGTTATTAGAACAAGGCTTAGCTTTGATGATAAAAATCGCCCATGGACACCGCCACGGTCCACGCTTTGGCGCCGCGATTTTCCCCCCATTAGGCCGCAAGTTAAACTCAGCGAAACAGATTAAAAATACTATTTGACAGTTGTATTCTGTGAGTTCCAATTAGTGTATTAGCGCGGCTCTCCCACGGGACAATGTTCAGACTGACCCGGCCACTGTCAAAACTTTTATAGATCTTAGTAAATTAAATTTCACGAAACTAACGTTTCACGAAAACTAACCGTTCTACAACTAATTAAATTTATTTAATGTCTTAGGTTTTATTGTAAGAAAAAAATATTTATTCATTTAATTTGCACTTTTTAACCTTAACAACTCTTACATATTGAACAGATATTACACTTATTACAGTTTGTAGTTATGAAGTATGTTTTATTATAATAAATACCAATTGAACATAACCAGAGGTGCGCCTGTCATACATCCATGAACTGCGTCATGAGTTATTACACTACGCTTAATAGAAATTATTTAAATCGCCAACATTGACAGTGCATTAAATCGACGCACGCTTCACCGCGCTCAGAATTTGGGACAGGCGATTGGGAAACTAGTAAAATAGAAATAATTTCGTTTCAGACAAAATGAGGGCCATTTGGAAACATGAGGGTAATAAAACAAGTGCGTGCACCGCTCTAACTCGGTCAACGGAGGATGACTTAACGTGCGTGGGCGGAAATCTTATAGAATAATAATTTGTTTAATATAAGCAGCCAAGTAACGGGCGCTCGCTGATCTGGATGTCAGTATTGTATAAAACCTGACTGTTATATTCAGCACAAGTAAGCGGGGAGCACGTGAATGCAATTACTATATACTATTACACATTTTCGCCGGCTACTGTCTTTCGCGCATTATGATCGCTTTTTTTATAGAAATAGGTCAATAAATCCATAGAAACCCCCAGCCGTTGTTGAAACCCGGCTTTTTAAGGATAAGTGAGCGTTTTTTTAAGGTCCAAAAGTCGGATTTCTTTGAAAATACCTCTTCAGGCTGCTAATCTACAAAACTGGTGATGCGTGGCACAACATGTCAACAATACACATTCTGTTGTGGAACGACAAACGGTGATACGGATGAAATATTATATTCAAGCATTAAGAACATTAAGTTCAATGATGAATTTCATCTCAGGCTGCAGGCTCATCCAAACAACTATTCAGAACATTCTCCGTGATAAAGCGATTGAAGCTGCAGAGCAAACCAACATCTGTGCTCACGCCGAGGAGTCAAGTTCATCAGAAACCATCGGGTTATCGATGATTCGAGCTGCTCTACGCCGAATACGATCTATAGGATGAAGCAGATGTTTGGCTGCTCCTGCTTAGAGAAAAGAGTAATACTTGATATTGGAATAAATTTGCGATTCATAGAGTCGCAAGCGATTGAGAGAAGTGACGATCGCTTCGCCTAATCACTTTCCAGCCCCTTCAAATAGCAAACAAATAGTAAAAAAAAAACAGACTGGGAATTTAAGATCTAAGCAAATTTTATAAATAAATTAACCAAGGTTAGTTTGTATATTTTCACGTGGTCTCTCACCATCGGCCTCATCTCAAAGCTCAGCGTCGCTCAGCGAGCTATGGGAAGGGCTATGCTCGGAATTTCGCAACGTGATCGAATCAGAAATGAAGAGATCCGTAGACGAACTAAAGTCACCGTCATAGCCCACCGAATTAGCAAGCTAAAGTGGCAATGGGCAGGCTACATTGCATGTAGAGCAGATGGCTCATGGCCGAACAGTGTTAGAGTGGACACCACGGACCGGCAAGCGCAGCGTGGGATGTCCACCCACAAGGTGGACAGACGAACTTATAAAGGTCGCCGGCAAACGCTGGATGCAGGTCACCTCCGACAGGTATGCATGGAGGTCTAAAGGGGACGCCTATGTCCAGCAGTGCACGTCTTACGGCTGAAAAGATAATGATGATGTATAATTTCTCCACTTATTCTAATAAGTTGTTCTATGAGCTTACCATTACCGTCACATAGTAAGCTATTTAGGTAAATTGGATAAAAATCGTTAAAAACTATCCAATAACGTCTAAGGGAATTAAAATTCCGATCGCCGATGTATTACGTGCAATGTGGGTTGGATCGTATTTATACCTCACACGTTTGATGACGATGTTTTGATATCAACTCCCAAATGTCGCAATTAAGCATACACAACAATTCCGACTGGTAATCACCTCATTATTTATATTACGAAAAAAGTTATGCCATGTCAGAAGAAAATACTGGCAGAATATTACCTTATTTTTTATAGTATAGCGGGCAACGGAGCAGGTGGGTCTCTTATATGGTAAGAGAACACCGCCGCTCTTGTACAACCGCGCCATAGTCATTGGTTGCGCATTGGTTGTGTGACCGGCTTTTTAAGCAGCTTAATTGGCATTTTTAAGGGCCTCCGATTTCCTCACTCACTCAGTGAAACATAGTAGAAGTACCATTTCACGCTGAGTATTATGTGAGCCCGTGATATCACTGCGGACGAGCTGCCTTATTATTGCGTCAGCATATGCTTCAGCATGACTCTCCCATTGGTGAAGCTCCATAGCTATGTCTGGATATTGTCTTTAATGTTTCTTAATAAACATTTAAGACATTATATTTGTAACAGTTGAAAAACACATTTGATTGTATGGTTTGTAGTGTATGGTTGGATGTAAGTCAAAAATAAGATGAAGAAATATATATGTACCTTTAATGTCCATAAGTACATTCTGTATTTAAGTAAATCGTTTCGTGCTGTATGTTGCCAAACCACTCCGAACTGACCAATTTCTATGAAGTTTTGTGTGAATATTGTGTTGAGTTTTATTAGATTGATAAGTCATCTTTTTGTGCCTAAATATTAAGGGTGATCCCACCCAAATATTTGTTATATTTTTCGAACATTTTTTTTCTTTTTTCTTTTATTTAACATTGAAATATACATACAACTCTACATTTTCACCCTTCTACGATAATTACCAGTAGGTAAAAGTATTTAATGTTGATATTTTTATTTTCATGGTAGAACAACATTTGTCGGGATCACGTTATAGTCCTATCAATATCTTCATCTCATTTTTTTCACATATTCCATCATCATCAGCCTATCAAGTCCGCTGCTGAGCATAGGTCTCCTCCAAAGACCTACCTATTACGATTTTTAGCGATCTGGATCGATCGCCTTTCCATCGCGTGACGGGACGTCCCACTCTGCGTTTTCGGTACGCACATATTCTATAATATATCTCTATTATGTTTCGCAGATGACGAATGAAAATTGTATTGAAAATTAATTAAAAAATAAAAGAACAATGCCAATTTTCCCTCCTCGTAAATACACGCTCGAACATACTATGTAATAATCTCGTCGACCGATGCTAATTGTAAAAACATTAATTAATCCACAGCTGTCCAACTATTTCAGTCGAATCATCGTGACATCGAAATTGTTCTTTTTTTTATTTTTGACCGGAATTTTCGTCAAATAAAAATTTTTCACGAAACGTAATTGCGACTGCCAATGATAATTGAGGTTACTGTGCCACTACATTTGCGATTTTATGATGTTCTTTGTGAAGCTATATGCGTCACAATAAATTAATTACTCTTCACTAATTAAATAAGTATTTTACTTCTTTCTTTATGGTATAGTGGACAGTGAAGTAGGTCGGACTCCCAGGTATGAGTACACCGCCGCCCATAGATAATCGCCCACAGATATCGCGTTGGTTGTATTGTCGGATTTTTCGCCACTCAGATAGCCTCACTATCTCAACGAAACATAGTAGAAGTACCGTTACAAGTAAAACTACCTTTCCATTCTTAGTTCTATGAGTCCGTGATATCACTTCGGACGAGCAGGCCCAAATATTGTCCCAGCATATGCTTCTGCATGGCTCTCCCAAGGATGATTCATTCATATTCATCTTATTGATTGATCAAACAGAACTATATTTAGATTTTTTGTTCAACTTTGCTGCGTTATTGTATGAAAGAGTTTTGAAAAAGAGTTTTGAGAAATAGAAGTGACAAACCAAAATTGCGTTAGCTGTATTGTGCAATGAACAATGAGCAATGACCTTGAAGCAATGACTTTTGACTAGGCTTGGACTTCTGTTTTTTATGATATAGCGAGCAATGGACCAGGCAAGTCTCCTCTATGGAAAGAAATTGGCGTCGTCCATAGACAACTGCACTACTATCCGCTCATTGAGCGGTATCATTTCTATGAGCCCGTTGTATCACTTCGGACGAGTCAACCCAAAAAGTGGGTTAGCGTATACTACGGCACGACTCTCCCACGGGTAAGACCTTGTTAAGACACTCCCAGGCCTATCAAGGCTTTCCAAAGACCGAATAAGTTATACATTTTCTTTATTCTATAGAGAGAAACGGAGCAGGAGGGTCTCCTATATTGTAAGAGAACACCGCTACTCATGAAAAACTGTTCGTTTATTAGTTGTGTTGCCGCTTAAGCGGCGCTTTTAAGGATCTCCGATATCCTCACTTACTCTGCGAAACACAGTACAAGTACCATTTTACACTGAGTATTTTATTCAGACCGGGTTGCAAACCAGGTAAACCTGATTTTTTCGCACTCCCCAATGCTTAAGGTAGTTATCGTTCACTGCCACTGACTTGTGAACCAACAATCTCCAATTTACTTTATCCCCGACCATTAAAACAGAGGGTGGGATGTTGAGTATCATCATTTAGGCCGTAAGGTCCATTCAATGAGTCTGTGGCCTCCTGCTGTTAATCTGTCCGACTACCATTACATTCTTCAGACCATCGCGTTCTCACCAGGAAATATGGACATAATAACTAAAGACTCGCAGACATCTCGTAAAACAGGCACAACATCTTATTACTGTTAGTAATACAGAACCTTTACCTGCAAGTTATCATAAATGGAGATCAAGCTACGGTAATAAAATTAAGGTCACGATGTGTGAAAAGGTATTTTTCCTAATTATCACGTCTCAATTAAGAAGCGAAGTTATGGTTTCGCTCAGCGTTACAAAATACACCTTCACAAACATAAAGGTCTAATGAATTTAAAATGCCATCAATATGAATTTCTGACAAGGCGCCACGTTGCCGGCCACGTGAGTTCTTGAAAATATTATCACGCCATTATTTTACAAATGCATGAACATCATTTTATTATGAATCTGTAACCGCTGCGATAAAAGGCATTTACATAAAGATTTGCGTCCACCTTAAGCGTGTTACTGGCCTATTTTGAACGTTCTGTTGACTATATTAAAAGTGAAATCAATTTTTTTCGACACCTCTTCACTGATGATCTTAAAATTTTGTTTTGTGCTTACTTAATATTATATTGCTTTGGAGACGACTTATTATTGCATGGCTCATAATGACTAAGATAACGCTATAGGTTTTTTTTAATTCTATAGCGGACAACGGAGCAGGTGGGTCTGCTATATGGTAAGAGAACACCGCCGCCCATGAACAACCGCGCCACAGTCCGCGCATTGGTAATGTATCCGGCCTTTTACGCCTCAGGGGCACTTTTAAGGGCCTCAGATATCATCACTCACTCTGCGAAACACAGTACAAATACCGTTTCACGCTGAGTATTCTGTGAGCCCTTAGTATCACTTCGGAAGAGCCGGTCCAATTAGTGCATCAGCATATACTTCAGCATAGCTCTCCCGCGGTTACCTATGAGGCTAAATTGAAATGATAGAAAAGGATCTATATCATTAAGGTTTTTAAATAAAGTCTTGGCGAGATGATTTAATGTATGAATGGACGTTTTGATTAGTTGACAAATAGTTGAAAGTCAGTAATGCTAGAAGTCATTGGAGACCTAAATCAAATAGGAGTTTCTAAAAATAATTTGTCTACAGATAAAATAATCTGGCGCCAGATACTTTTGAGTACTTAAGCAAAATTGTATGTAGTGCGGAAGTGATCCTTCATTCTCTAATAGAAAACTAGGTATATACAGAATAGCTAGGTATTGTTATTTTTATGTAATAGGAAGTTAAAGGCTTACCTAGGATAAGCGGTCCTCCGTCCATGGACACCCTCAGCCCCTGCTAAGTGGCGGTTGCACTGAAGTTCAAAATACTAGGAAAACAAGTTTAAAATTATGAAAATCGCAATTGAGCTGTTATTTAAAGGACGAGAGGGAACAGCCCAAATTCTGTGATAGTAAATTATAAGACAAAAGCAATAAAAGCGAGATATGAACATAATTCACTGCAGCGTTGGCGATAAATCTTGACGGTACATATATTCTAACACTAATTAATTTAAACACTTTTTATGGCATCGAATGAAACACTAAAGAATGTGTAACTTAATTCACTAATAAAGACAGGCTTAAAGTGTAGAAAAAGCAAATGGCTTCAATACGTGACCACAATTCAATTGACAGTCCTTAAATGGGAATTTTCTTAGTGTTAAAAACACCACACACGACATACAGTTGTGTGAAATATTTGAGATATTTCTTTATAGCACATATCAACTGAAGCCGTGTTTCTGTGGTGAAGGTTAGGCCAGTTAGATTACGAAGGTAATATTATTTTTAATTATCATGTTTTAAATATTATTTTTCTATTGTGCAATATGAGGATGGATATTGTTAAAGTCTTAATATACTCAAAACTATATTTTACTAACTCAGCTTAGATTAGATTTTATCATTTATTTTATATTTTTATACAGTATATATGTGCTCAGAGTCACTAGGAGCTCAGAGTCACTCAGCGAGCAGAAGCTGAGGGTCACTCAGCGAGCTATGGTGAGGACAATGCTCGGAGTCTCGCTGTGAGATAAAATCAGAAATGAAATTATCCACAGCCGAACCAAAGTAACTGACATTGCCCGCCGTATTAGTAAGTTGAAATGGCAATGGCCTGGCCACATCGCTCGACGAACCGACAACCGATAGGGAAGAAAAGTTCTCGAGTGGCGACCGCGTACCGGAAAACGCAGACTGAGACGTTCCGTCACGCGATGGAAAGACGATCTGACGAAGGTCGGGGGCAACCGCTGGATCCAGATAGCTCAGGATCGTAACGGGTGGGCGTCTGTAGGAGAGGCCTATGTCAAGCCGTGGACTTGCATAGGCTGATGATGATGATATATGTGTTGTCTAAAAAGATGCTTAGGAAGTATTTCTGAAGTGGATCTCCTATATGGTAGAAGAGCAACGTCGTCCATGGAAAAACCGCGCCACAATCTGCGTATGGTCGTACTATCGGCTTTTTACATATGCGGCATTTTTAAGGGTCTCCGATATCCTCACACACTCTGAAACAGTACAAGTATCGTTTCACGCTGGGTATTCTGTGAGACCGTAGTATCACTTCGGATGAGCCGGATAAATTAGTCCGTCAGCATATGCTTCAGAATGGCTACAGCCCACGAAAAACACTGTCAAACCCTTCCAGAGACCATTAAGCTACGAAGTTCTCAAAACCTATAAACTTCTTTAAAATGCATTTCATATGTATTATAGTGAATAAATTTTAAAATTGTCTCCACTATTAGGTTAGAATTAGGAAAACTTAGATGAGTTTGTTTGTGCTTCTGTTTCCTAAAATAAATACAAAGTTTGAATTCAATTCGGTCAGCTATTTTTCCCCTTTCCACCATCGAGAATGTTTGTACTAATTTGTTTCTACTATTTTTGGGTTAACAATTTTTTAAAGTATTTATATATTTAATTCAATAAATTCTTATGTATCGGTGAGACTTTGATAAACGATTTTATTTTATTAAAATGCTGTAGAATATTCTAGAAAATATTGGGAGTCATTGAGCTATGTATATCATGTTACGTAAAATTTCCACACATTCATAGATTATGCATACATAGAGTATTTCATAGATATGAGGTTATAATGTTTTCAGGTTTTTGAACTCTTTCTCGTGTTCTATCCTTGAAAAAATTCAGCTTTTGTTAGGCATACTTATGCCATTGATATATGCTAATGGACCAACTCTCTGTGATACTAGTCAGACTGATAACATTCTTTTTAAAAGTCGTTTAATTCGGCAGTGTACCTCACTGTACATGATTATACTATACAATTATAAATCTAAATAAGACAAGCGTTATTCTTTAATGTTATAGGGTTGCCAGGAAGTATCTCCTTATAATAATTACTTAAGCCTCAAATACGAAAAATATAAAGAGATATTGTTAAGAAGTGATAATTTATTCGATTTAATTAACTAATAGATAATAATTGTTCAATATTTGGAAACCATTAACATAGGGCGAGTTTATTATTTTATGTATAATATTTAATAATAATAAATTGGGTTATTGACGAAATCATTTTCCATGGAAACATATTTTCCTTTTGAAGTAAAATAGACGATATTAATTTAGAAGCTCAGAGGCCAAAGTCAAATTGACATTCACAACAACTTCTTAACAACCCTCTCTTTCGCGCCTCTCGTATTTTGCTGTGGTTAAAAGTAAACTCCTACTAAAGCTACTAAGTGTTATGAGGCGCCCGGCGTGCTTTATTAAGTAGCGTATGACGTCACATAAAGAGTGGCAGACAGATGTCATCTGATGATATAGTGGGCACATTGTGTGGTAATTTTGTTCAAGCATTTAATTGCCGTTTCACTGCATTCTGACAGCCGGGAGATTAATTTATAGAGACACCTTGAATTAGTTAATTTTAAAACAATATGATATATCACTATTAAGCTTTTCATTAATAACTTGGGACGATGTATCGCTGCGCTGAAATATATTATTAATTGGAGATTCACGTAATTGTGAACTTATTTATTTATACGGTTTAGATTAATACGGACATGTATTTAATAAAAAAAAGTATGCTAGAGCACATCAGAGGTTCGTGTCTAAGTTATCTTGCTGCTGCGATGTTATTGGTACCGGGAATATTCTGAATATAATTTGTAATTCAGATTGTAAACGTATGATTTAGTTCATATTTATAATTGCACCATCAGTTAGCCTTTGAATGCCTTATAGCTAAGTGTTCTTATAAGCTAACAACGTAGCGATAAATACTGGGTTCAATCCCCAGTTCGAATAGAAATGTATAATTTATTTGGTCTTCGAAAGGGCTCGACAGTCGCTGGGCTACTGTCCTAACACTATCTTACCCGTTTAAGCTTGCTGTAGCCAACACTGATGCACTAATTGGGTCGATACGCTCATGGGTACACAGAATACCAAAATTTTTTCCATGAGCGGCGGTGATATCTTACCATGGAGGAGACCCACCTGCTCCATTGCCCGCTATACATGTCATCGAAGGATTACTTCAACATTGTATTTTGCATTAAAACTAATTAGAATTTTATTGTTAAAACCATGTTAAGCTCAATTAAAGGGACAAAAAAGAGATAAAGTAATTTCAATTAGTAAATATATTATAATCATAGAAAAAAGGATATATATTATAAACTGATTTATTTATCTAAAACATTATAAATAAAATCATTAAAAATGAGGTGATAACGTTTTCAAATAGTTTAAAAGAAGCAGTTGTTTACCGCGCCAACCATACACACAAACACATATACAAAAATGAAAAAATTTGGTGAACCAACAGAAAACAGTGTCAAAATCTTAAAAGAATATTAATATTAATCGATTCTGAACAAATATACGTCCAAGCCGAAAGATTTACTACACTGCGCCTCACAAACTTATATAACTAAGGTCAAACCCGGCTAATACCCCTCTTTACTGTCACCGATGTGAATTATATGTGGAAGGAAACTCGCGTATTATATTTCAGTTTGTCTGTAAATATTAATGGAAGTCGGCTTATACATTTTTAATGCGAACACCGAGATACACTGAATTATCTATTCAACCAGTAAACATTATGAAGCCACTTATTTCCTCATACCTACCAACGGCTAAACATTTTATGCAGTTCTGTTACAGTCGCGTGGAATAATATACAGTACATTGCAGTACAATAGTTTGTAATTAAAAAAATTACATCCCACATCGAGGCAGCATACATTGTTTCATCTAAATCTCGCGGTCGGTCGTTCCACAACTAAGCGTTTTAGTATTTTCATATTTTCAAAACCATTACGTCTTGGGGACATTCAGAAAAAGCTGTTCCTGTTCTTAAAGGCCGTCACCGCACCCGCGGCTGAAATGAGGATATTCATGGCGGTCGACCGCTTACTCGAGATGAACCAGCTCGTTTGCCTCATATTTGAAAAAAATATACATAATATAAGCATGGTGTGTAAAAAAAATTGCAAAGTAATGTAAATAATATTTTAGGCTTTTTAATTAAATTTAATTGTAATAATTTTAAGTTCAGCTACAGAAACTACTATTAAAACTATAAATAATCCTATTTTTTTTAGTCATTATAATATTGAAATATGTTTATGATTCAATTTTATTTTAGTTTTTGTAAACAGTCATCATCATCATCATCAGCCTATCCAGTCCACTGCTGGACATAGGCCTCCCCCAAAAGGAGGGTGTTTTGCCTTAATCACCACGCTTGGCAGGCGG
>DWCF01000771.1:0-38737 GCA_018230265.1 Delias oraia
CAATCTTACCATAGGGGTAATATAAATTTCTGTTTTAATATGTTAAAATATTTTAAGTCTTAGTAAGATAAAATTTTAAAGACATAATTTTATAGAAAATCGTGTGTTTAAATTTTTTATATTACTTGTTCTTTGTTGTTTTTATACACGTCATAGCATAATCGCACATAATTGAAAAACTAGTATTAATTTGATATTTTTTTAGAGTAGTAGATATATAATTTCTTTCAATATTTTTTAATTATTCTCTTAAATGGTATTAAGGGACTTTATTATGTAAAAAGGAGTCAATGAACAATATAATTTATTAAATTATGCCTAGGTGATTTATCATTAATTTAAAGATTATTGCTAAAAAAATATTTTTACTAAAAATACAATTTTACTAGTTTATAATGTTTTTAATGCTAATAAACACCTTTATAAATGCTTAATGTCGAATCTAATGGTATATTTAATTACTTTTTTTTATTTTGTAATGTCTAAGATAAAAATACCTTGAAAATACATTAAAAATAGTAATTTTTTGTTTAAAATTGAATTTTGATAAAAAATATTATTTTTTACTAATAAACATTAAATTTAACAACTGCATATGCCTTGTAGATTCAGGTAACATACATTAAATTTCTCAAAAAAAATCAGGTAAGTAAAATATAAATTTTAAAGTACAACTTATGATTTCTTACATTTTCTCTCTGATTCAGTTTAACTGCAAATAGTTGTATTTTTAGAATTTTAGTTTTTAAAAAATTTACAAACTGAAAGATAAACGAGCTTAACGGTTGTAATATATCGGCCAAAGGATTATTTGTTTGTTTTAGTATTTTTTTATTATTTGGTTAAATTCTTTAAGCCATATAAATTTAAAAAAACTAAATATATAGTATCAAAAGAGCAAGTAAAGTGTATCATTGTTTTTCAAAAATTTAATTATTACAAACAATCATCGGTTTTTAACTAACAACATCAATATAATCAAAACTTATTAAAATATAAAACACAAAATTAAAAAACTAATCGTTTTACATGTCTAACATTACAAAGTTGTATCAAATGATACAAAATTTGTTTGTTATTTTAATTTTCAAATTTAATTTGTTTATTGGAAAATAAAAAGGCTTAATATCCCCACACAATGATCAAAAATATTAATAATGTACGTACAATAGTAGTGGACATGGTCCAAAACGCAAACAGCGGCCATCCAGGCGCCCCTCTAGGATTAGCACCTTTCGTATACACATTATATAAAGACTATCTCAAAATTAATCCATTAGATGACACATGGACAGGTAGAGACATTTTTATTCTATCAAATGGACATGCTTGTGGATTACAATACGTTATAAATTATCTTCTTGGGTTTTATACTATGAATGATCTTAAAAGGTTTCGGCAAGTGAACAGTGCAGCACCAGGTCATCCTGAACGTAAAGGTCAAGGAATAGAAGTAACAACAGGACCCTTGGGACAGGGTGTAGCTAATGCTGTAGGATTTGCAATTTCACTAAAAAAATTACAACTTGACAATAACGTATACTGTATATTCGGTGATGGATGTTATATGGAAGGTATAGCACAAGAATCGTTTTCTATAGCCGCAAACCTCAATTTAAATAATATAACGTTTATTTACGATTTTAATCAAATAACAATTGATGGACCAACATCATTATCAATGAATGAAGACGTTGTAATGAGATTTAGAAGTCTCAATTATGAAGTTTTAGAAGTAGATGGAGAGAATATTGATGAGATTAAAAAATCTTTGGAACATAAAACCAGTAAAATAAAAATGATAATTTTACATACAAAAATAGGTAGAGATTGTATCTTAGAAGGTAATGCAAAAGCACATGGTAGTCCAATAGGCGAAGAAGGCGTGCGTTTGCTAAAAGAGAAATATAACATCCCACAAGAACCTTTCTATGTATCAGACGATCTGTTAAATGAATGGGCAATTATAAAACAAAATAAAACTGACGAAGCGGCAAAATTAAATAAAGAAGTTGTAATTGAAGAACTTGATTGTAATTCGTTGTATGTTGATGACATTTTTGACGAATCAAAACTGGCAACTAGAAAAACATTCTCAATGATGTTAAACAAATTGAAACAGAAATCAAAATTCATATGTGGAAGTGGTGATTTAGTAGGTTCTTGTCTTAACAAATTCGAAAATAGCACTGATTTCGATGCAATAAACAGAACAGGAAGTTACATTAATTTTGGTGTGAGAGAACATGCAATGTTTGGTATTATGAATGGTATTTCAGGACACGGGTATTTTATTCCAATATTCAGTACTTTTCTAAACTTTGTAACATACGGATATCCTTCTGTTAGATTAGCATCACTTGATAAATTGAACAATATATATGTTTTGACACATGACTCGATAGGTTTAGGAGAAGATGGTCCAACACATCAACCAATTGAAGTTTTAGCCACTATGCGTGCTACTCCGAATTTAATAGTAATGCGTCCCTGTGACATTAAAGAAAGTCGAGGCGCATTATCAGCTTGTTTAAAGTTGAAAGGACCAAAGGCGGTAATTTTGAGTAGACAAAAACTACCTTTTATTAAATATTCATGCAAAGATAAATGTCAACTTGGTGCATATTATTTAATCAAACACAAAAATCCCGATTTTATTCTAATTGGTACTGGATCTGAAGTAGAACTTTGTTTAAGAATAGTTGATGAATATAAACAATACAAGATATCAGTAATCTCGTTTTTCTCTTGGGAGATATTCGAAATGCAACCGAATGAATATAAAAAAAGTATTATGTTAGAAAATATACCAAAAATAAGTATAGAAGCATTGAGTACTTTTGGATGGTCAAAATACAGCGATTTGCAAATAGGTCTTGATAGATTTGGTTGGAGTGGTAAATGTAATGAAGTATTTGAAGAAGCAGGGTTTACACCTAAAAAAATAATGGAAAAAATAGAAGAATTTTTAAACATTAAATAAATTTTTTATTAACCGAACTATCTTTAACAATCTTTATTAGATTTCTTACGTTTTAAATCGTTTGCGTCCTCATATTTATCATCAGTTTTAACCAAAAACTTTAATTTGGTTTTTACCACTTTTTTTGGTTTACTTCTATTTTCTAAATTTTTAATTCTGTTCAAAATTTTTGTTTTTGCGTCTAACCCAAAAGCTCCATCTTGATTATTTGCCGATGCATCGAGTTTAGCGCATAAAGATATTTTACCAGCAAGTGTTCGAGCTACTTTACCTTTAAATTCAGTACTAACTTGTCCAAGTAACGATGACTCAAAAATTATCCCATATTTAGGAGTATTTGATTTATTTCTCAGTGCTTGAAAAAGACTTTTTTCTGCTCCCAAAAGTTGTATGGTAGAAGAAGGATATTTTGCAAGTGTGTCAAGAGATCCCGCTTTACTAAGTAACCTTGCACCCATATAATCACCCACTAAATTTGTTATATTTGGTGCAACAACTATCATTTTTTCTTTTATATAATCTGATAAATTTGATCTATACTCAAAGTTTTTAATGACACTCTCACAATCATCTACGATATTATCTAAATCTTCATCAGATAGATCTGTTCCCATAGAGTTTTTTGTTAATTTGTAAATCTTTTCCGCATTGTCACCAGCTACATTTTGTAGTTTCTCCAAAGTACAACTATTTCTATTTTTTATAACTGACACAATTTTCAAATACTGTAAATTATCGTCTATTACTAATGACAATTCTGGAAAATGAGATCCATACCATTCTCTTAATCTCATACAATGTAAATTAATATCTTTATCAATATCTATTAGAAGATTAATAGACTGAATAATCATAACGTCAAGTTTGTCTGTATTGTAAGATATCTTTTCTAGTGCAAGTTTATGGGACAAGTAAAGTGTTTTTTTAAACTCGTCTTCGTTAACAAATTTATCGAGTTCGCTCTGTATAAATCTAAATTCCCCTCCTTTTACGTATTGTACAGATATACCACACTCATCGGATATTAGAGATTGTAGTTTATTATCTCTAACAGCCAATACTTCGTCTAACTTGTCAAATTCAGAACTTATAAAATTTTTCAAATTTTTTGGTAGTACGTTTTTGTTCAGTAAACTGTACGTCTCAAGCAGTTCATCATTATTTTTAAAGTCGTACGAAGTAATTTTCATTATTTTTTCGTTCTGCTTTTTAAAAAGTGTAAACCCAGTTGAATTTTCAAATAAAAAAATCATTTTTAACGGTTAAAAAAATAAAATTTTACTTTCAAAAAAGAAATCTTAGAATTCTAAACAGTTGAAGAAGATGTCATTGTAAGACAGTGTTTTTAAATCATAGCACAAAACAACACTAAAATAATTGTAATTTATAAAATTTAGTTTAGAAATTATTACAACCATTAGAAGGCATTTCTATGTCTTCTGGTGGTATATCTATCTTTTCTATAATCAGTCTATTTTTAACAAACTTTAGTCCAAATTTGAAAGTATCTGTGTTATTTTCACGAATTTTACTGGGACTTGTTATTTTTTCAAAAAATAGAATAGATTTGTAATTTGGCAAATACCCAGTAAAAATATTACAATCCAAAGAAATCACTATATCAAAAAATTGATTAAAATTAACATCTGGATAAAAGTAAGTAGGTATAGAAATCATACAAATATGATTATTATTTCTTATTGTTTTTCTTATTTTATACATCCATTTTTGTAAATCATTAAAATCGTACGACGGGGAAAAAAGAGAGTGTATTGAAATTCGATGGTTTTTTGTGTTTTCAAGTTTTTTAAGTAGACTGTCAAGTGTCACGTCTTGTTTAAGTAAACAGTTATGTTTTATTTCAAATTTAGATGTTAAAGAATATTTACATTCTTCTTTATTTATACGTAAGTCTTTATATCTCCATGCTATAAACATTTTTTCGTATTCCTGTGTATCGTTTATGCTATCATGTCTTGCATAAATTTCCGGTGTACCGTCTTTACTTACAGTTAGTAGTTCTTTTTCATTTTCATGTATACCTTCTGAGATATAAATATTTAATAAATATGTATGGATATAAGAGTATTCGTCTTCTTTTATTAAAATTAGACTTCCATCTTCTAATGTGTCGATAAAACTGTCAAAAATTGGTATTCCTGTTTTTCGTTTTTTTATATTTCGATTTCTTACAAAAGAACTCATGGGTATGATAGGGAAAAAAATCATCACCTTATGTGATGATTTATATAAACTAATTATATAGGTGACTATTGTTTGTTTATAATTCTTTAATAGATCATTAAGTTTCTTCATTGACTAATTTATTTTAACACGAAAAAAACTACTTCATCTAATACCTTTAATTATATTAGAAATAGACAGTAAAAATATATGAGTTATATTATGAAATGTTATATATTGTAATAATTTTAGCCGCTCTTTTCAATAAATTAAGACATAAAAAATTCCCTTGATGTGTCGTCTTACATTAAAAATATAATTTTTATTTTTTTATTAATTTCGTGTGTCTTATGTAGTAGATTTAAAACTAGGAATAGTTCCTGTCTATTCGTTGAAAATTAAACCTTCAATTCTACCAAATATTAATTTTTAGTCCTTTAAAATGTGTGGAATTTATATTTCAGAATACTACGATAATTTAATAATACAAATGATATCTAATAGAGGACAAGACATACAAAAATGTACAAAATATACAGACTTATATTTATATTCTTCCGTTTTGTCTATTAGATCTCGTATTGAACAACCGCTTGTTACAAAAAAATTCGCTTTGTTTTACAACGGCGAAATATATAACGGACAAGAAAGTGACACTTTATATTTAAAAAACATTATAGAAAATATTTTAGTAGAAAATGTAACAAATGAAGACGATTTTTGTGAACTAAAAGATCCAAACGACTTTTTACAAAAATTACATTCCAAAATTAACATTTTTCAAAACGAGATGGCGTTAGCAGTAGTATTTAAAAATGTAGTAGTCTTTTTAAAAGATGATGTAGGTAAAAAAAGCCTAGGAATGTCTTATAAAAAAGGATTTTGTCTTTCTTCTGTGTGTTATGACGAGGAACTCAATTCTGGGCTGTTTTATTCCTATGACATTAAACAAAAGACACTACAGTCATATGAGAAAAAAAAAGTGTCTATAAAATATCTTTTAGAATATCAAAGGTATATACAACAGTATTTAGATAAGAAAAATGACCTGTTAAATGAGTTCTTAAATCTAAAACTAGATAATCAGACTGATACAAAATTGGATGTATTGGATGACGTGTTTTTTAATTCATTTAAAAGAAGACTAGTAGATGGTAATCTAGTAGTATTTTTTAGTGGTGGTGTAGATAGTGTAGTAGTAGCACTGTATCTTCATTTAGTAAGTCTTCCTTCACAAACTATTTTTCTAATAAATACTGGTTTCCCTAATTCATTCGACAGGACTAAAGGACGTACAGCGTTTGATGAACTACAAAAGATATTTCCAGAGAGAAGATTCGTTTTTAAAGAAGTAGACTTAGACATTGAAGATATAAAACTTAAAGTAGATCAAATTAGACAATTAATATATCCTAAACATAGTAAAATGGATATTAATATTGGAATTATATTGTATTACACGTCAGTAGAAGCAAGAAAATATTCAAAGATCTGTTATCTAGGAAGTGGGGCTGATGAACTTTTTGGTGGATACAGTAAATACAAAAAAGATTCTTGTAGAAATAGAATGCTTTTTGATACACTCACTTTATCATATCATAATTTAACTAGAGATGACAGAATAATATCAAATAACAATTTAGAAGGTAGACTTCCTTTACTTGACACAGAAATAATAAATTTGTCATTTTTAAGTACAGAATCTGTTAATAATAAAATTATTATAAGAAGACTATTAGACCATCACGGACTCGTGAAAATATCACAGACTCCAAAGAAAGCCATGCAATACGGCAGTGGACTGTGTAAATACGAAAATAAATTTATTGACTAGACATTTCTTATTATTGTATTCTTATCTTTGTCATAAACAAAACCATTATCTAAGAAATCTTTAGTATCAAAAATATTCGTAGGACAACTTATACCATACCCTTTAAGTTGTTTATTAAGTTCATCCAATAATATATAATTAGAATTATAAGCCCTGAGTCTCTCATTAAACATTTCTTTAAGTATAAAAATTATGACGTCAGTATTACTCTTCTTAAAATATTTTAAAAATTTCTTTCTCATGTTTTTAGACACAGAATATTTCTGTGCTCCCATAAAAGAATCTAAGACAACTGAAATAGATTCGTCTATGTCTTCAAATGTAACATAACTTCTTAATTCCATTTTAGCTAGTGCTTCACTAATTCTAATGATACTTTCTATATGTCTGACAGTAATAGGTAGCCCGGAAGAAATAGACTCTCTTCGTAATTCAGAATATAAATTAGATATTTTGTCAACATTGACAGTAGAAAATATTGGTTTTACGTGAGTCTTACAGTACAAAATATATTTTTTTAAAAACTCATGGTCCAGTAAATTTGGTTGATCAGATGACATACCCCTATGAGTATTAAGAATATGACTCGCCATTACTTCATCTTCTTTAGAGTCAATAATATCTTTTACAACACAGAGAATATCAAATCTGGAGAGAATAGGATCACTTAAATTTACATTCTGAGCAAACGTAAGGGCAGAATTATAAACTCCTCTAGTAGGATTAGCTGCTGCAATGACAGTACATCTCGCGTGTAAAGTAGCTACTATACCTGCTTTAGATACAGAAATAGATTGCTGTTCCATAGCTTCGTGTATAGAAGTACGATCATGATCATTCATTTTATCAAACTCGTCTATAAGACACACTCCATTATCAGCCAAAACTAAAGCACCTCCTTCTAAAGTCCACTCTTTTATCACTGGATCTCGTCTAACAGAAGCAGTCAACCCTACCGCACTGGCCCCTTGTCCTGTAGCAAGTACTGCTCTATTACTAGTCTTTTCAACATATCTAAGGAATTGTGATTTTGCTGTACCAGGATCTCCTAATAATAAAACATTTATATCTCCTCTGACTCTGTGGTTATTCTTCTCTTTCATTACTCCACCAAACAAAGCTATTGAAATAGCCCTTTTAATATTAAAATGACCACAGATACCTGGCGCAATAGAATTAAAAATAATATTCTTTACTCCTGGATTTTTAGATAACTTCTTAATTTCTTTTATATCTTCCTCTGTTAACTCTGTCTTATCAATATTTTTATCTATAAAAACGGCGTCTATCACAGTAAAAAAAACAGGAAACCCATTTCTAATATTTAGTGCAACATTAAAATTATTTTTATAGATTCCAGTAATTTCAATTTCTTCTCCAGGTTTGGCTGTATCAATCAAATCATAAAATAGTAAAATTTCTTTAGATCTAGGAAGTGTACCAGGTGGCACAGTCCCAGGTACTTCTTGTAAAGTCAACTTCTGGAAATCTTTATATACAGTCTCTGCACTATTAATTGTAAAAGGACCTCTACTTTGACATTCATAACAATGCGAAGGTTTTGACGAACTAGCTACAAACGGTCCAAATACCGCTTGACATTTCAAACAAGTGTATTTTATAATAAAAAATTGAGGAAATACACCCGTTCGACGAGTTACAACTCCTCTTATTTTTACTAATTTGTTAAGATGATTGTTTCTAAGTGATCTAATATTTTCAGAAACTGGGATATTTGTAATCCTACAATGAAGTTTTTTCTTAATCTGGTCGTAATTGGGAAAATAAACCTTGACTACTTGTTCTAAGCCACTTTCAAATACTTCTAATGTTTGTTCGGGAAAACAATCTAATACATACAGTAATATTTCATTATAATCTGATATATCCATATAAGATATTTTCAGACTTTCTAAATTTTCAGTGCACATTTCTTTAATGCATTTGATATATTTTTTGTTGCTGTATGCATTAAGAAATTTTATAAATAAATTTTTAAGTGCATTGGTAAAAAAAGATTTCTCAAAAAACTTTTTACAAAGATTATTCTCTGCTATCATTTTTTCAATATCTACGTTTTGATGTTCTACACTGGGAGTATCTTCATTAATTTCATTAATTGATGAGTTCGTATTAAAATCTACATCACTCTGTTGATAAATATCTGAATATGGTTCTATATCCAAATTGTCATTATTAAACGTCTCTTCAATGACTTCATTCTCACTAGACTCATCATTTGTATCTCTAACAAATCCAGATGAATTATATTCTTCTTCACGAGATGATCCTTCGATATTTTCTTTATCAGCATTAAATTTTCTTTTTGGCATGGGGTATAATTTAAAGTTACATATTCTGTAACACATCTTTAGAATATTTTATATATTTTGTAACACATCTTTAGAATATTTTATATATTCATAGATCTCATCCTCATCACACAATCCTCTTGTTACCATTTCACTAACCAAATTAGCCATAAAAATGTAAATATGATCCATGGAAAGTTTACTAGTCAAAGATTGTATCTTTTTGAATAAAAAGGAAAGTAACTCTTTTTTTGTGTAAAATACAATCCTTTGTTCACCAAGAAAGTTGTCTGGTAGAGCAATACGTTTCTTTAAGATCTTAAAATTACATATTTCATGGACATCTTTTTTACCAATTTTACTATTTAGTCTGCATAATCTGTCGTTAATATTATTAAATTCCTCTGTACACTTGACAAAATAAAAATAATACTGGTCTCTTATTGATGTCTTACCATTTTTAAGTATTATATTTCTTATAATTTTATCAGTCATAACACCGTAAATATTAATATTTTCAAGACTGTACAAATATAAAAAGTCGATATTTGTACAATTCAACATTTGTATCTCTAAAATCGTTCTATCTAAAACAATTGCTATTGAATTATTGTAAATCAACATTGTATCATTGAACAACTTAAGATCATAAAATTCTTGTCTTTTCATATTTTCTAATATATCCATTAACTCGATAAAAACATCTACTACAAATTTACTTGTATTTTCATCAATCAAATATTGCAATAAAAAATTTTCGTAATGTTTAGCATATTGTATATTACTAAAACACAATTTATAAGGTACAATTGCCTGTTTATTATACATAATAATGTAATCTTCTAGAAATTTGAGAGGCGAAGTATACTTTTTGTTCTTAATATCATGTTCTTGAATAGTAAAAATCATGGGTATTTTTCGTTAGATAAATTATGCAAATTTTCTTTTTTTATAATTTAATAATTTGTTTGTATACAAACAAATTGGTATTGTGCATAAACTGATATAAAACTTGATAAAAATGTTCTATTTTTATGACCCAATTTATTATATATTTTAATCACAAATAAGCCGTTTGTGTATAGATTAACTAAGTTGTACGTAATCAATTGAATCTTTAATATATGCTTGTAACTGACATATACTTAATTAATAAGTGCTGTACACATCTTAAATATAATATTTATTATAATAATATATTGTTTTTAAATTATTGTAAAAATTTAACTCTTAAGAATTAAGGTTTATTTAATTGATTTTTTTTAATATTAACCCCATATTGAGTCTTATAAATAATGTAAATTGACTGAGTGTAAATAACCTATTAGCATAAAACAAGTTCGTTTTATAATTGTAAAATTATATAAAAATGTTAAACTATTTAAAGTTTTAAGATATTTATAGCCTTTTATTTAAAAAACTACAATAAAGATTGCATAATAAATGCATCTACCCTTTTCTAAATATTTTTCTAAAAATTTTATACGTTCTATTATTATGTTATAAATTAACACAATTTGAATAAAACAATATTCTAAATTTTATACTCTATCTTAAATCTAATTAGTCATTTATACATATAAATAAATTTCTCACTTAATATCATCATTGAATTTGATCTAACATCAAAAGATATAATATTTTCATCAGTTTTATATTCTATATCTTTTTCATATTTATCATTGTAAATTATAATTTTTTTATTAATTTGATCTACCAAATACAGCCTTTTATCATACAAGATTTCATAAAATTTAGTAATTTGTGTAAATCCTAAATTTATAGCCTTCTCGTAGGTATCATTTAAAAAATAATGCATAATCTTATTCTGTTTATTTCTAAACACTAAAACTACACTATCATCTTCCCCGAAAATATTAATACAAGACATATTCTCTACTTCTAAGTTTAAAAAACTTATTTCCGGCAGCTCTTCACTTTCTAAAAAGTCATCAAAATTTTTATTTATTTTTAATTTATAAATATTGTATACTGTCCCAATATAAATAATATTATTATATTCATATATTGAATGTATAGGTATATTACAAAGATTAAGACTTCTTTTATTTATACCTAGTGTATAAAATGTTATATTTCCTTTATTATCTCCTATAATCAATCTATTTCTATTTGTAGGTTTAACTGACATAGAAGTAATTCGGTTAATATTTGAATCTTCAAAAATAATATTAAAATTGTAAGTATTGACAATAAAAAACTTTTCATTAATACTTAAGACAATATTCCCATCAATATATTTCATATGTGAAATGATACCATTCTCATTAAAAATTTTTGTTCCCATCATACCAGAGGGATAATTTTTGACTATACAAGGTTTACCGTCTTTCACTGCTGACACTATCACAAAATTATGAACATCATCTATAATAATATTATTGGTTTTAGAACCAAATAAATTAATTAAAAACTTTTTATATAACGAAAGAGTGTGCGCAACTTCTTCAGTTTTGTGTTTACATTCACAATTTGTTGATTTATTAAGTTTTAAAACTTCTAATTCAGTTTTGAGTGCTGATATCTCTTCTAATAACTTATTTTTACTATTAAATTCGTTAAGATACTGTTCAATGAGTTTGTGTTCTTTTTCCGTGTTTAAAGCTACTACTTTTGACGAGAAAATAAGTCTAATTTGTGATTTTAGACATTTTGTCGCACAAACAGGACATAAAACATGTTTTCGTTTACCGTACCATTCTAGGATACAAGAATGTCCAAATAAATGACCACATTTCATACTTGCTATTCTATGATCCCCTGTTGATGTATACTCACCAAAACATATTGGACAATTTATACCATCTTCCTTTTCTTCCATAATCAGGGGTAGTATAAGTTTTTAAGAAGTTATGAAATTGAGAAACACCAGTTGGCCGTTATTGTATGTATTTTAACAGCTTAAAACTGACTTATTATTTGTTAGACATATCCAAGTTAAGAGTATTTTAGCAAATAAGAATGAGACATTGACATGTCTTAAAAAACAGTAACAAAAAAACCTATAGATTTTCAAATGTGTCATGTTTTGTAATAAAAGACATCAAAAATACGACTTAACAAGATTAGGTTATAAACACCAGTAAAATGTATATTTATGTTTTATAATATATCAGATATTTTAAGATAATATTATAACTTAAAGTTTATAATACAATGATATTAAAATTTTTCGAATATTTTTTTTATTTCTAATTAGAAATATTATGCATAGTTAATTTTTTAATTTATTTTTGCATAATATCATAAAGATATATATTTTTGCATGAACTAATTAATCATATTTATTTATGCAAAAATCATAAAATCATGTTTTTTTTATGCTAGTAAATTTTTAATTTATTTATGCATAGTAAATTTTAAATATTTTTTTGCATAAACATACAAATAGACATATAGAAAAAAAATAATATTTATTTTAAGTAATAGTATATTGTTTAATAAACTATATAACTCTTATATCTTGTGTAGTAATAAAAATATACTCAAATATTTCTGTACATAATGTATATACTTCATTCTCTTTATTCCTTTTTGTTGCACTAACCATTAATTCTTCTACCACTGTATTTTTATTTAATAACAAAGATTTATTATACAAATCACAAGCCTTATCAAAATTATTTGTCAAATGTTCTATATATCCTTTAGTACAATAATATTTATAGTCTTTCTCACATTTCTCCAACGACTTCTTAGATTCTTCTAAATTTCCTAAAAATAAATGACAGTAACATTTTAATAATAAAATATTATTTGATTTCTTACTACTAGCAATATAAGAAAGTGCTTCTTTATAATCTTCTAGAAATATTAGTAGACTAACATAACCTTCTTGTATAATAAGATTTCTTTCTACATTTAGTCCTTCTATATAATAAAACCTTGATTTATCAAAATTGGTTATTTTTTGATATTCAAATGCTAAGTAGTAGAAAGTCTTCCAAGTACAAACCATCTTTTTATTACTAATATTAAAACAACTTAGACTTTTTTCGCATTCTCTAAGTCGACTGTAACAGATTCCCAGGTATAAATATATTTGGCCTGTATTTTTATCAATTTCTAGACATTTTAATAAAACCTTCTTAGATTCCTCATAATCTTCTATTAGTAAGAAATATAATGACAAAGATAGGTAAGAATACACACTTGTCTCGTAAAGCCTGTATGTGTTGTGTGATACATTAAAAAATTTTTCTGTATTTTTTTCTATAAAAAATCTTTTTGAGCATAAATAAGCATAAACAGGATGGAAGAAGTTTTCTGAATTTTGGAAATTTATAAAAATATCAAAAAGTATCTGTTTTTGATTATTCATTTCAAGTAGACTACAGAATTCATTATCAGAACACATTTCTTCTGTAAACAGAAAGTATAAAGATTCGATATTTTTAGTGTCATGTTTATAAGACTTTATAAGAAGTTCTTTTCTTAAGACATCTCTCTTTGTAAAAGATTCCCAGAATATTTCCAAGGATTTTATACTTAAAATATTAGTAGAAGCTAATGGCTCATAAGATGGAGTAAAAATAGGTATATCCTTAATAATAGAACAGTGGCTTAAACATTTATAATACACAATTCTAATATGATAATCATCAAGTGAGTTATCTTCTAGTATATTTAGTATCTTTTTATAGTATTTTAACTTATACATGTTTAGTATTATGTATTTAAAAGATACAGAACAACCTGTTTGTTTATAAGAATATTCAGAAAGTAAAAGAGAAGAGTTAAATAAATCAGAGTTATAGAGAGAAATAATCAAAGATTTCATACAAGGGTAAAAATAATATTTAAGAGATGAACTACAAAATATATACAGATATATAAAGATAATTCTAAGTTAAAGGTAAATTTATTAAAATAATATTTTTACAACAAAGAAAACATATTATTTTTATAGATGAGGTAGACTTACTTAAAATCAATATACAAATATAATCTATTACAAGGTATGTTTAAAATAATATATATAATCTATACTAAGACAATTAGATAAAAGAAAAATACATTCTTTTTGATTGTTGTTTATTTTTTACCCATGAAAAGAAAGATAAAGATAAATTCTATAGACACCTTAATAACAGCCATTTGTAAGACACTACCTCCTTCATCCAAAGAAGATCTAAAAGTTATCAATAAACTAAAACTGTTTTTAGAAAACAATACAACAGTAGACAATGATACAAGAAAGACAGAATATACAGATATATTATTTAATAAGACACTAGATATTTCATACATGAGAAAAGACTTTTGTAAAGAAATATCAGAAGAATATAAAAAGTGGTCTAATAATATTATTAGTACAATAAATTCTTGTCTTAATAAAAATATAGACTGTATAGAATACAAAACAAGTCTTATAGATGTAGATGGTTTAGAAGAAATAAAGAAACTTAACGAAGAGAGTATTAAAATATTAGACAGAATGAATGATATTCTGATAGAAAAGAAAGGACATTTTAATACTGAGAAAGGAATAATAAAATACTTTAAAGCTCTTTAAACAATATGCTATATTTTAATATGTTTTTATATCTTTAAATATATATTTATTAAAATAGTTTTAAAAGATCTGTAAAATTTAATGTTTAAATAATATATTTTATTATATTAACAAATATGACCTCTTTAATTATGCAAATTTCCTTACAAAATTTTATATCCCACAAATGAAGGTGCTTCTTAAATGTAAAAAATTAAAATATGAAGATATAGAAAACATAACGTATAATAATAATAAAATTATAATAAAAACTAAAGATAAATTAATAGAATATACAATTAAAGAGAAAATTGGTACTTATGTTGTTATATCTGAAGGAAATATAGAATTTGTTACAAAAGAAGGGGTAAATGAGTAGAACATCAAATGGGAAGAAGAAGTATGAAGGAAGACTTAGGAAATTAGAAAAAGAAGAAGAAAAAAAAAGAGAAGAACAAAGAAGATTAGAAGCTATTGAAGATGAAAAATGGAAAATTGGTGCTAAAGATAAAAAGAAGGAAGAAGAAGCACTTAAAAAGGCAGAAGAAAAGGAAAGACTGAAATTAGAAAGACAACAAGCTTATGAAAAAGAACAGCATTTATGATTAATAAAAAAATACATTTTAATACAAATAATTATATTTATTTTATTATTATATAATATTATTATAAAATATTATTATTATTTTATCATATTATTACATTATTATACAATATTATTATTATATTACAATATATTTATTACACTATAATAATTTATATTACATTATAGTATTACATTATAGTATAACATTATAGTATTACATTATAGTATTATATTTAAATTGTAATCAAATCTTATTTATCTATAAGTTATCTTATTTATTTATTCATATTCGTTTTTAATTCAATATACTCGTCTTTTATCTTTTTTAATTTTGATATTATAAGATACAATTTTTTTATTATTTCTTCTTTATTAAAAATAATAATATCTTTCTCATTATTCTTATCTTCTTCTTGTTTTATTTGTTCATTCTTTTTATTAATTTCTAAACTTAAATTTCTAATAACATCTTCTGTATCTCTAAGATTATCTTCTAGTTTCTTTATTTGTTTTTTATAATTATGGATTTCTAATAGTTGATAATTATAATTATGTGATTCGTTGTTTGTAATCTGTGTTTTATAGAAATCATTAATAATCTCATTAGATGCTTCTAAATCTTTATTGTATTGTTTTTTCATATTATTAATATCACTAATGTACTGGTAAACATCTTGTATAATATTAAATATACTCTTAATTTCTTTTCTAATAATATCTGTGTATTTGTAAAATTCCTTAATACGGTCTATTTTATTATAAAGGTAAATTATATATTTCCAGTATTCTGTGTATATTTCTGTATTATGAAAACTCTTACAATTATTAATACAATCTAATATCTTAAGCTTAATAGTCTCTAATTCTAGTCCTATAATAGGAATAATATCTTCTCTGTTACTTAGGATATATTTATCATACTTGTATCTAAAGCTTTTACAATCTATTGATAATTTATTATTATTGTATTCTAAGGTATTACAAGTGTCTAATAGTACAAAATATTCTTTCTCTATTTCTTTATATTTATTTCTAATATTACCAAATTCTTCTAGTTTTTTATTATCGATACTATTCTGTGATAAGTTTTCATAAATTTGATCTCTGGTTTGTAAAAGTCTAGTAAAATCAACTAATAAATTTTTATATTTTCTTTTTTCTATTTTATATTTATTTGTAAGGGATTTAATCTTTTTTACTAACTTATTTATTATAATTATATTATTTCTAGAATAGTCTTGTGTTATTGTACTGTTATTATCTTTTACAGCAATAATAAGCTCATTTATATTATTTTTGTTATTTAAATTATTCAGGTTATAAATTTCTTTTTTTTTAGTTATAGTTTGCTCATCTCTATTAGTTTTAAAATTTGTTTCATTTTTTTTATTAAAAGTTTGATTTTCTATGTAATTCTCAAAATTTTGGTCTATTTTAATATTATTATTATTAAGCTCTGTGTGATTTCTATAATTCCAATCTTTTGTGTCAGTTTCTACATACTCTTCCATATTAGATGTAGTAGTTTGACTTTCTGAATAATCATTAAAAATATCTAAAATTTTTAGTAAAGAATCAATCCTAATTTTATAAAATTCATTCTCAATCTCCAATAGACTTCTATTAAAGTTTAGAGAATACAATTTAGATTCATATAATCGAATTTGTTTGTTTAAATCATTAATTTTGTATTGATTTTGTATATTAATTTCATTGATAGTTCTGTTTACTTCTATAACATTATTGTATTCAATAAGTATCTTTTTATAAATAATATAAGGAATCTGATCTATTTCTTGTTGTGTTAGAATAGTAAAAGACATTCTTAAGGGTAATAAAACATTATTTACCTATAAAATATTACCCTTATGTCGGCACTTTTTCATTTTGATTCTTTCTGTAGATTACTAATTCTTTTAATATGCACCATAACATACTTAAGAATACATTTCCCATCTTGGATTACAAAAAGAACTAAAGGACTGCTTTCTATTTTTTATAAATTTAGTGTTGTTGGTGAAAGACTAAGTATCTATGTATCATTTCTTTGTTTTATTTTTGGTATGACAAAATTGCTTTCTTTTTTCATATAAAGATGTTTATGCAGAAAGAAATTAAAAAAGAAAAAATGAAATAAATAAACAAATTGAACAAAAAATATTTTTATTTAGTTTCTGACAAAACTAACATTTTGTATTTCTTTTTCAATAAAAATAATTTTTCAAGTTTTGTTTTTAAATCACAATAGCTATCTGTAGTATTTTTTAAAGAAGTTTTTCGTTTTAATATTTCTGTTTCTACTGTCTGTATAGCCTTCTCAATATTGTCAGTGTTTTCTAACGTACTAAAAAAAATGTCATACAGTTTCATTTGGAAAACAAGGGACAAAAAAAGATAAATATAAAAAAATGTAATGTTTGTATATATTCATATTCTTACAAGCTCTGGTAGCTCAGTCGGTTAGAGCGTCGTGCTAATAACGCGAAGGCCCTGGGTTCGAATCCCAGTCGGAGCATTTTTTTAATAAGAGTTATATGACGTATAACTAGAAAATATCAAATATAGGTATCTAAACCACAACAGTTGACTTTTATGATACCTCATCATTTTTATAACACTAAAATAATCTTTAAACCCGAGTACAAATTCATTTTTAGTTCTTCTGTAATTACAAATGTACTTTTGAAAAGAGTTTAAACTTTTAAGATACATTGTCTTTACTCTAAACATTTTAGAAAATTCTTGTGCAGCTAAAAAACACGAAATATGATTTTTATGTCCCGATACACCACCACTATCAAATGTTATGAGTGTTTTAAATGGATGAAGGAAATAATAATATTGTAAAATGTTTGTTATAATTCTAGTATCCCATGACTCGTTATCAATAAAGTTATACATTTTCAGGTCCCAATTGTAGTTTATACAAAGTGCTGTTAGTTCTTTTTCTCTTTCATAGTCGAATTTAAATATAGTGTCACCTTTTGAAAGACATAAAATTCGCACTTTACCATTAAGATTTAGTAAAGTTGGACCAAAAAACATAGACTCGTCATCAGGGTGCGCAATTAATAACAAATAGTCTCCGTATGTGTTAGGAAGAGAACTAAATAGTCTTTTGTAATTTCTACTTATAAGAAATAGAAGTATAAAAAAATATATTTTCATTTTGGGGATTATTTATATCAAAAATGATTTATATACGTATTGTATGTAAGAACTTTCCATAATTGGGGTTTAATTTAATAACATTATCTAACATTGTTAGATTCTAAACAGAGTTTTGTAAATTTTGATTATGCAAAAAAATTAATTAATTGAAAATACGATCTGATAGATTCTTCTATTTTTGTGATGTAACAATGAACTTATAATACAAATAAACTTATTTTGATATACAGACTTCATTAACTCATTATAAAAGACTAAATTATATACATCAAAGAAATACATTTCTTATTTAGTAAACTTTATCTTTAATTTTATAAGATTAAGTATGAATATGTTGTATAAAAAATAAACATTTTATTAGATTTTATTAAATTACAAAGTTAGTCCGTTTTATCAAATAATGCAAATTTTATGACAATTTTATCTCGTTTAAAAAAATTATGTAAATTAATTCCGTTTTTCCGAATTATAAGAATTTTATAAAAATTTTATTCCGTTTTTTTTTATTAAAAAAATTTTATTCTGTTTTTAATTTTTGCAAAGTCTTGTAAATTAACTCGTAACAAGCAGATCCGATTATTAAAAAATACAAGACACACCACCAATAACTATAAAATATTAATATTTTAACAACCATAGAAATCACGAGACTGTCAAATAACAGTGAGGGTATACCTTTATTAGACAAAGATGTCCCAGGGTATATAAGTTCTTCTACTTTATCATTTTTTATAATATGTGGTATGCTAATTCTGAATATACAAAATATAGATAGTATCTCTGGAATACTTGAGAATATAAATTTGTAAAAATCTAGTCTATTATTAAAATGAAATAAAATTAAGATAAGAATATTAAAAAGGATGTAACTTACTATAAGTGTCTTCTTAATAAAATAATTTGATTTATAAATGGCTTTGTTTAGATCACTGCCTCTCATATGGGTAAAAAATATATTTTAAAAAAAAGTAGAAAAAACTACAATAGAGATTGACAAATATTTTTAAATGTAGAAAATAAACTAAGGAATTATAGAAATATAATTGTGGTTATTCTAAATAGATAATTGGTAAAAAAATTGCTCTTTATAATTTTTATGGATTAATATTTTAAATAGATTTACCCTTTACTTAATATTATCTTTTACAATAGAAAATATTATAATGATAATAATAATATTTTATTAGTAAAATTATATCATAATGATAATATCTTAATAATAAAATAATATCTTAATAATAAAATAAAATAGATAGAATATTAGTAATATAAAAAAAATAGAATATATTTAATAAAATCCACCTACTTGTAAAGCAAATACTTCTAACTCATCTCCTTCTTCCATATTCCTCATATCAGGGGTCTCATTCAACCCTAATACTTTACCATTAAAAGTAAGTCTTAACTCACTTGGATTTTTATGAACATTTTCAGCAAAAGTTTTTAATATTTTACTAAATGTGATATTTCTTTTAACTTTAAACTCTAAAGTTGATCCTTCTTGATCTTGTATCTTAAGTGTAATTTTATCTTCATCTTTTTTATTTGATTCGCTATCCATAAGGGATGCATAAAATATTAAAAATGATCCCCTTAGAAAAAAAGAGATGATTATTTTTATAAAGGGACCGACTGAACGTAAAAGATTAGATTTAAACGAACATGATAACTTGTATAAAAAAATACAAGAAGCTTTTAAAATAGACACATTTACCTTATCACATGATGAAGAAAATAATAATAAAGTAGATACAAACAATTTTACAATAAAAAAAGGTATGACTCTTTTTTTACACTATGAGGTTATAAAAAAAGACATAAAACGTGAAAGAGATGGTTTTTTATGCGACCATCCAACGAATGTTATGTGTGCAAATTGTGCTCCTTTAGATCCTTGGGACTCAAAATATATGGAAGATAAAAAAATTAAATACCTCAGTTTTGGGTCTTATAAAGAAATGTGTAAATATAATAATGAAGAATTAGTAGTTGAAGATTACACCCTTAAGAGATGTACTGATCATAAAAAGAATATTAAATGTATAAATTGTCAAGAGAAGGATATTTTGCTAAATCCACAAAGGTACAGAATGGTAGACCATGTGGAATTTGATGATATAAATACCGTAGAAAATTTTATAAAACATTGGAGAGATACAAGAAGACAGCACTTTGGTCTGCTAATAGGCAAATATAAACCATACGATTTAGTACCTTTAGGTAGAAAAGCCCTTGTTTCTGCAATTTGGTTACCTGAGCAAGAAAACTACCCTGATGGGTTTGTAGTCAATGAATCTTTTGAAGATGATTTCTTAGAAGGTACAGGGTTAGAAGTAGTCGGTATGATTTACACTGATTTGGTTTACAATGGAAATATGACCAGTTCTAAACTGAAAGATGATTTTTTTCTTTCTTCTTTAGAAATTGACTTTATTTCTAAAATGCAATTCATGTTCCCAAATTTAGAAAATCAAAAAGTTTACAATTCCAAATTTGTTACAATAATAGCCACTGCAAATATTGAAGGAGAGATAGAACTTATGGAATACCAAGTAAGTTCACAATGTATGGCATTAACTAGAAATAAGTTGATTTTACCTACCAATAACCCAAAATTGTATTATACTAACAAAAATATATTTTATAAAACGGTAGAAGAAGATGCAACACTGAAAACTGTTAAAGCTGAGCCTTTTTTACCCGTAGAATATTTTATAGTTAGACTAACACATGGAAATAAACAAAACCCACTTTTTGAAAATAGTACATTTATAAGCAATTCTCTTACAAATAAAAAAATAGCAGAATATTTCGAAGAAGATTACTCTTTTACAAAGTTCTCGAATTTTAGTCTTCTTATGAAACTTAGAAATAGATTTAGTAATTTTAAACAGTTGTTAGAATGTGTCGTAAAAAAAGATGTAGAGGCTTTTAATGATTTTAAGAATCAGAATGATTTTAAAGAATTTATTTTATCTCTACAGAAATTTTATAAAAGAGCTTGGGTTTGTCAAGCTTGCACTTTTATAAATGAGCATAGATTGGATAAATGTGAAGTATGTGATACACTAAATTGTTAAATAAAATTATACAATTAAGCATCATTATGTTTTTTTAACAAAATTTGTATCTGAGTTCATATATAATCTTATCGTTTATATTTTTCATTTATAAAGTCTGTTTTTTTTATTGTCTAATTATATTTGATATCTATAACTTTTATTGTGTAAAAATTGCAATTTTTTTGAGTTCTTTATTATATTGAAATATTTACTTCTTGTATAAAATTATAGTTCACTTTATTGTCATATTTTTCATTGTACTTATTGTTTGATTATAAATATTATGTTTAAAATATCTTTTTACTTCTTTCAATGCAAAAATATTTTTTTAGATTCGGAAAATTCATGAATTTTTTTTTATATAAATTTGACCCTTGAAAAACTTCTATGTCACAAGATCCACAAGGGTTATACGCAGCACTTGGTCTACAACCAGGAGCAAGCATAGATGAAGTTAAAAAAGCATTTACAAAAAGACAAAGAGAATGTCATCCTGACGGTGCGTTTTTTAAAGCCGCTTTAAAAAAATGTAAAACTGACGAGGAGAGAGCAAAAGTAGAAAAAGAATTTAAAGAGAGATCATCAAAATGTAATCAAGCCAAAGCTGTTTTGTTTGATGAAAAAAAGAAGCAGGAATATGATATGGGTATGACTGGCGACTTTGGATTTGGTGGGGCAGGTAGTGATATATTTGATATATTTTCTCAGTTTACTGGAGGATCACGTAGGAATCAAGTGCATAAAGTTCAAGACACAGAATACGAATTTAGCATTTCTTTTAAAGAATCTTTTATGGGAAAGGCTGCCAGTTTTAATGTTAAAGTTCAGAGAGAATGTAGTAAATGTCACGGTAAAGGTGGTGATAATGTAGAAACATGTAGTCCATGTAAAGGAAGAGGAAAGGTAGAACATCATAGAAGACTCGGTCCCCTTATTTCAGTACAAGAAAGTGTATGTCATACTTGTAATGGTTCTGGTCATGTAATAAAAGGCAATTTATGTGTAGAATGTAAAGGTAAGCAATACGTGGATATAAAAGAACACATTGATATAAATATTGAGCCAGGTGTTAAAAATGGTAGAAAGTATGTTTTTACTGGTAAAGGTAATCATAAAAAAGGATGTGTACCAGGAGATATTATTTTAATTGCAAATATTAGTAAGGATAATAAATACAAAAGAAATGGAAATCATGTTATTTGTAAAGTAGACATTCCTCTCTACACAGCACTAGCAGGTGGGCAAATCTTATTTGATCACGTAAATGGTAAAAGGCTTGAAATTAATATTAATCCTTTTAGAGATTTTAAAAAGTGTATAGTAGTTAGAGGAGAAGGATTTAAAATCCAGAATAGTAATTCATACGGAGATTTGATTCTAGATCCAAATATTATTATAGATCGTAATATTAACAAAGATAAATTGGCTGATGCACTCAATTTTATCCCTGCTAAGATCAGTAGCACCAGTGCTCTACAAAAACAGTCGGAATTTGGAGTTTTACCAGAAGAGCATAGGGAAAGGGACTCCTATGAAGGAAATGAAGATTTTATGGGCGGTGGCGGTAATGCACGTGATTTCTTTAGTAAGTTCAGTGGGTTCTTTTGAAAATACAATAAAAATCTTTAACTTTTTTTGTTTGGTTAGAGAAGTAAATTATTACTCAATTTTCGTTTTTATTAATTTTTATCTTACGAAAAGAAGTTTACCAAAACAGATTTTTAAAGTTTGCATAAACATCTTTCTAAAATTACGCATGATATTTGCATAAATATTTCTTTAAAATTTGCATTAAATATTCTGCATAATCCTTTTTTTTAAATCATGTTTACAATTTTAATTACTGGCATATTTGTAAAAACAATAAAAGAATTTATTATGCAATGTATTTCAACATTGGTCTCGAAACATTGATTATCATTGGTTGATAAACAATATTTATAAATTATTTATATGCAGATGAAGTTTCATTTATCATTTTTAAATTAGTTTTTGTGTTATAGGTCTTTGCAAGGGCTGATGGTAACAAAATATGTTAAAAGACAATTAATGATTATACTTCTGTACAAGCGATGTTCTTACAATGATATTTTAATATAATAAATATAACGTACTATTTTTACATAACTTATAAATAGTCGTATAATTTTATCTAATTTAGAATCTATCTAACGAACAAAATGAACTTATTTATTATTCATATAATAGGTCTTACTTTTTATCAATAAATCAAATAAATGGATTTTTATGATGTAAAAGTCTTGTGTCTTTGTATTATACAAGCTTAATGTTTACGTCTAATTATAATATTCTTTAGCTAGTTATTGTTATTTACACTAATAAAATTTTTCTCTTTATCCAACTTTAATATTTTTTAGTTAAAAATTTTTATACTCCCTTTTTAATGATTGAAAATAAAACGGAACAAGTTAAAATGTTAGAAGAATACAATATATGGAGAAAAAACGTACCATATCTTTATGATTTAATGTATTCACATTCTTTAAAATGGCCATCACTGTCTGTTCAGTACTTTCCAGAAAGTAAACGCGATGAAAAAAAAGAAAAAACATCTCAGAGGTTATTACTAAGCACTAATACTGACAATACAGAACAAGAATATATTCATATTGCATCGATTGAATTTCCTGATAAATATGATGAAGTATTAAGTGATGACTGTGGTGGTGATCTTAGTTTAAAATTTGATCAATCTATACCAGTTGAATCAGCAGTAAATATTTGCAGATACAATCCATTAGCTTTTCATTTAATTGCTGCCAGGTTTGATACAAATAATGTTCATATTTATGATTATACTAAACATTTAGCTACAAGTACCAGTGCAACACCTGACATAATTTTAAAAGGACATTCTAAAGGTGGTTTTGGTCTTTGTTGGAATCCAAATATTATTAACGAACTATCAACAGCAGGGGATGATAATGAGATCTGTATTTATAATGTACCCAATTCCGAGAATGAAGCATTTTGTAGAAGTAGACTTATAAAACACTCTAAGGCAGTAAATGAAATATCTTATTCTTATTATAATGACACAATACTGTCATCTGTTGGGGATGACAAGTCGTTAATAATCTGGGATACAAAAAATAATATTCCCACTTCTATTGTAGAAAATGCGCACGATGCGGAGATTTTGACTGTACACTTTTCACCGCTCAATTCCTTCTATTTATGCACTGGTTCAGAAGACAAGTCTGTTAAGATTTGGGACATAAGAAATTTAAAAAATCCTGTTAATAATCTTTTATCTCATTTTGACGGTGTTAGTAAAGTACAATGGTCACCACATTTTGAGAGCATTTTGGCTTCTGCTTCTAAAGACAAAAAAGTTTGTTTATGGGATTTATCACTTTGTGGATTACAATTATCGGAAGAAGAAGCTACTGATGGGCCTCCTGAGCTATTATTTCTTCATGGAGGTCATACAGACAATGTATTTGACATTTCTTGGAACCCTGCAGAACCACTAGAAATAGCAAGTGTATCTGAGGATAATATATTACAAATTTGGCAAGTACCTGAAAGAGAATAAATTTTGTTTTTAATATTATAGCTTTATATGTTTGTTATAAAAATATATTATACTGTGATTTTGTTATAATTTAAACTCCATTTATATCTTATAAAGGTTTACTATTTAAAAAAAAATTCTATATTGGTATGAAAATGATTGCTATAAATAACAAGCATATTTAGGTTTTCTTGTCATTTAGTATTTTAGAATATGGCAATACAAGAAAAATATGGATTAAATTTGCATAAACATTTGTATTTTATATTGAAAATTAAAAAATAGCTACTAAAGACTACAAAAATATAAAATATACTGTTGATAGTATTGTATATTATTTCTAATAAGATGCAATGACATTTAGTATAAAAATTACAGCTAATGGGTAATTATGTTAAAACACTAAAATGACTATAAAAAGTGTACATAATTGTCTATCTACAACATTAATTTTCATCAATATTCAAAACTGATACACAATTTGATATTTTTTACATGTCATAAAAATACAACAATTTATCTGTTTAACATAATTTACTCTTTAAATCTACCCTAAATATGGAAAACAAATTCTTTTTTACGATCGACGACTTTGAACTTGGTAAACCCCTAGGACGTGGGAAATTTGGGGAAGTATGGATGGCTAAAGAAAAACACAAAGGTTTTATAGTTGCATTAAAAATTATCAAAAGAAATTCAATCCTTACAAAAGAAACAGCAAAACAAATTAGACGAGAAATTGATATCCATAGAAGACTCAAACATGAAAATATTCTTAGGATGTATGGATATTTTTATGATGCTGAGAGATTGTATTTAATATTAGAATATGCTGGCAAAGGAGAATTTTTTAAAATATTAAATGAATCTGATGGTAAATTTACAGAGAAAACTACATCAATTTACATAAAGCAATTAATTCATGCACTTATTTATATGCATAAAAATGACGTAATACATAGAGATATAAAACCAGAAAACTTGTTACTAGGGTCAGATGATAGATTAAAATTAGCAGATTTCGGATGGGCTGTAAAAAACAAAGATAAAAAACGTATGACTTTTTGCGGGACTTTAGAATATTTGTCTCCTGAGATGTTAAATAATGAAATACACGATCATAATATTGATATTTGGTGTTTAGGAATATTAACTTACGAATTTTTAGTAGGAAAACCGCCTTTTGAAATTAAACCACGGTCTTTACGCGAAGCTAAGCGTAAAATTGCAGCCGGTGATATTTCTAGACCAGAAACTATGAGTGCCATAGCTTTTGATTTTATTGAACAATTATTGATTAGTAATAAGAATCAAAGAATGACACTACATGGCGCACTTAATCATGTTTTTATTACAAAATATAATAAAAAGTAATAGACACTAGACTAAAATATAGTAAAAAAATAATGTATGTAAAAAATTATATATATTAAACAATTCTGTATAACGATTTTGCTTTTAAAACAAACACAAATCATCTATCATAATAAATACCTTCTTTAACATTTAAATTGTCATTTAAGTATTAAAAACTAATTGTTACAAACATATGACAGTAATAATATTATATAACGTTATAGATATATTTTATTAAATAAAAGAAATAACTGTATAACAAAAAAACAAGTTTGTTAATTACCCCATGAATGAATTTGATAAAATTAAAAACTATTTCATAAATATTGATTTCAGTATTGTCAATGACTCTGAAGTATTAGACAATGTTTATAAAGAAATACAAGGATGGGAAGAGAGACTAATTTTAAATATTGAGTCAGTAACAAATTTTGAAATACTTGTCCAGAAAAGTAACATTCATCAATTAGTTAATCTTTGTAAATCTTTAAATATTCATTTTTTATCTCTAAAAAAGACAGGCTCCAAGTTTTTAGAAGTTTTATATACCACAATTTATGAAATGAAAGATATCCCACTGTCTAAATTTGAAAAAAGTAAAAATGTCATACAGTCAAAACTAGATGAACAAAAAGATATATCACAAAGTTTACTATACAAAAATGTATTTCTACCTATTATAGAAAATTTTTTAGAAATTTGTATAGACAAAAACGGAACACATGTCATTCGGAAGTTTTTAAAGTGTTTTTATCGTAAAAACTTGGCAATAGAAAAAAATTTTAAATCGGAAATATCACAAATTCTACAAAACGATATTCCAATTGACACGTTAATTACAATAGTTCAATATTTAAAATTGCAATATTCAAAAAGTATAGTTAGGATGATAATAAAAAAAATTTTTAAGAGTGAATTTATTTTTAATAAGTTGTATACATACATTTTCGAAGATATAATTAATATAGCAGATCAAAAAAGTTTAGAAATGATATTTTCTATTGTAAAACCACAGTTTAGAGATTATAGTGATGACAAATATAGTGTTTTTGTTATTCTTGCACTTATAAAAAAATTACCAAGCCAAAATGATTTTTATTTTTCAAAATGCGAAGCTGAAATGAAAAATCCGAATATTTTGCTTAAAGTGACAGAAAATTATTGCATATTAAAAAAAATTGATAAATTAGAAGAAATATTAAAAAAATTCTATGGATTTAATTCTGACATATTTGAAGGACTTTTACTAAAAAATACAGAATCACCAGATACTAAATATGTAAATCTAGTAGTTTTACTAATGGAAGAAGATTTATTTCAAGTTAATATAGATTTTACAAAATTATATAAACCTGAATGGGCTCATAAAAAATTTGGAATAAGTCTGCTTTTAGGTTTTCTAGAAGGAGGAGCAAGTAAAAATTTAAAAGCCAGTTTTGCAAAAAATTTTACTATTAGCCATAGTCTTAATAAAAAAAAAGAAGGAAAAAAAATTATAAGTCTTATAAAATCTTATAAAAGAATAAATTTTAATTAAATGAGTTTTTTAGTTTTAAAGAAAGTTCTTAATTGTTGTAAAAGATACGCTTCTACCGCAACGTAAATACAAAGCACAATTGTCGATAGAATAATAGCAATAAAAAACATCTTCTTGTTTTCGACTTCGACTATCGACATTTTTCTAATAAGTTTTTCAATATGCTCATTCATTTCTTTCATAACATTGCCTATTTTCGTAAGAGAATAGGTAGCAGGTTCTACTCTTACTTGTTTAGCAACATCTTTTCTAAAAGTGTCAAATTGTGTTTCAAAGTGTACTTCAATTTCTGCTACTTTACTTTTTGTTTTTTCTGGCCAAAGTGGTTCAATTGTACAAAAAAGATCTAAAGTATCAGTAACATTAAAAGCAAAATCTTTTCTTTCATGTTTTAATCCTTCAGTCTCAAAGTATTTACCACCATTTTTAGATACAATTGAAATTTTAAAATCTGCTTTTGTATTATACAAAGGTTGAAAGAATCCTTTACAAATTTGGTCCCCTGTAACATCGAAAACTATTTCTCGCTTCTTTACTTTTTCGTCAAATAGGAAGATTTCACAAATAATTTTATAAAGAAATAGAGTTATAAACATAAGGGGTTAAAAAACATATAATAATAAATTTAAGAATTAATACTGTCTATAACAATTACTGAGGTCTTATATATGTTTAATATAGTAATAAATATTTTATACAAGATCTATATATAGTTAAAATTAAAGAAGTACACAAAGCAATTTACATATATGCTACAAAGTTTAAATATAATCTTAATAATTAGTTAAAATATCCCATCTCAAAACAAAAATGTCATTTGATTTTTATTAATCAATATTTTCAGTTTTCTTTAAAAAGCCAGTAAAATTATTTTTTTTCATTAGATTAGTCAAAAAATTTAACATAAACTTGCTTCTAATTAAATCCAAAAAAGATTACAATACTCAAAAAGAAACGTCATATTTTTGCAAAGATTAATAAAAAATAAGTTTATATTTAACAGTACTCACATAATAATATAAAGTTAATCTATCAATGTGTATAATTTAACAATTAAAAAAACAACTATTACTTCCTGTAACTTTATTTTATAGATACTCTTATTATCTTTATTGATGAATAAAATAAAATAAAAAATTCTCAACTATAGAGAGCCCGCTTAGGTTTACAAAAAATTAAAATAATTGTAAACATAAATTAATAATTTATTTAAACTTAAATATACTACAGAATTATTTTATATCTTGTTTAAAAAAATTTTCAATAATTTAATTTAACAAGTATCTCATATCGCATATTAAAATGAGTATTTGTAAATTGCAAACCCAAGCTTATACACAGCAAATTTTATTAATAAACTACGACTTTATTTTTAAGACACTCTTTCTAAAAAACTCTATAAAATTTTCACTTTCATAAATCACCACATTTCTTCTATTTGATATTTGCAATATATCAAAAACTGGGTAAAATTTATTTTCATTGTCTTGACATGACAAAAAGATAACAAAAACATTCTTATCACAAGAAATTGCTTCTTCTATTGTAACTATACATATAGAATTATGTGATATCTTATTTGTATCATTTATAATTTTTTTATAAATAGATTTGCCTGATTGATAATTGTAAATCGCTAGACGAGTGCGAAGTTCCTGATTTAAAAATGCATAATCTTTCTTTCGTTTACAAATAATCAAAACAGGACGATCTTGTTTTAAATAAGGTAGACTAATATTAACAAATTGTCTGATAAATTCTTGATATGTTTCAACATTAGAAATAACAAATTCGATTTTACTCGAAAATTTTATACTTAAAATTAAATTACCATTATTAACGCGTTTTGCTATGACACCGTCTACAAGTTTAACATGTTTACATTCGTCTTCGAAATCTAACAAATTTAACTTTTTATTTTCTTCTTTGCAAAAATGATAGCCCGTTTCTAGAAAATATTCAATACTACTGTTTGTTTCTACAGGGACACTTCTGTTATAAAACCTATTAGTTGTTAAATCTAAAATTTCAATATTTAGTATTTTGTCTATTGTCTTTATAATAAATGTACTAAATTGTTTAATACCTTTAGTTATAAAAACAGGAATATTTTGATCGTAAAAAATAACCCAGAAATGATTATTGTTATTCGATACAATTCTCAGATCAATAAAATCACCACACTCGTAACAAGTGATACTAAAAACCGAATCTTGTACTGGCTTATATATTTTAGGTTTGAATCTTCTAAAAATATTTAATGAAATAAGTAACATATTCCATCTTTTTAAATAAGCAAGAAATTCTAAAAACGCATTCAGTATTCTTTCTAAATTTTTAGTAATGAATAAAAGATCACATTTTAATGCAAAATTAGTCACAGGATAATTTCGTAAATAAGCCTGAGTCAACACAAACAATTTGTAGTCTTCCGACTTTTCAATATTTAAATCCATATTTGCAGAAATTTCTAATAAATTGTATTCTTCATCTTTTTTTAGTTGTATATTACAAAAATCTTTATTTTTTAATATTAATTTAATGAAGTCATCTTCGTTACATAAAAAATCGATATTTTTTAGCCAGTTATAGATAGATTCGTGATCTAAATAATAAAAAGATGCTATTCTACCAAACTCTGTAGAGTGAAAATTCCAACATGTATAAGTATCACTGCTTTTTCTATTAATATTAATCAATTTACATTCTTCCAATCTTGTAATAGTCAAGTAAATATATTCCGATAGTGCGGTATCTTCGTCGTCAATATCTTTTTCTATCAGGCCATAGATACTTGGGTTCTTTTTCAATCTGACATACATAAATGTATTTTTGAACCAACTAATGCCATCAGTTATATTATTAATATTATTTAAATATATTTCGGAATTAATTACATTAGCGACGTGGCAAAGTAGTCGACTTTCTATATCTTGATTATTTTTTATCATTTTTAGATATTGGCCTACCTTTTTATATTCAGTTATTAATATGGCCTTTCCTTTAACTTTGTACTGTGGTCTTCCTGCTCTCCCGAAAATCTGATAAATATCCAATATTCCCAAATCCCTAAACTTCCCGACATTTGGATCATAAAAAGTAGTTCCTTTTATAATTACAGCATGCGCAGGAAGATTTACTCCCCAAGCAAGTGTACTAGTACATACTAATATATCTATTTCTCCTTTTTTAAATTTATTCTCCATATAAATTCTGATATTCCTAGGCAATCCAGCGTGATGTACACCAAGTCTAAATGTCAACAAATGCTCTAAAATATCATTAAGTTTACACTTTTTATCTAAATCCGCCGTATAAATAGGATCAATAAGGAGTTTTGCTGTATTTATTGTATCATGTCTTGAATTTACAAACACTAATACTTGTTTTTTATTACTTCTTAACGACTCAACACGTTCAACAAATAATTCTTCGCTTTGTTTTCGTGTCGCGTTTTCAAATATTCCAATTATTGCAGTTTTTAACGGGACCGGTCGATATTTTTGATCAAAATTAAAAACTTTTTCAGTTTTCAAAAAAGTTCCGATATCCTCATAATTAGGCAACGTAGCAGACAAACCTACAATTCTAATATGTCTCTGTTTTAATTCGATGTATCTAAACATTCTAGCTACTATCGCTTCCAATACACTGCCTCTATCGTCTTGTAACATGTGGATTTCATCTATAACGACTAAATTTAAAAAGTTTTGAAAAATATTATTTAGTTTACGAGTGTATGCATCAAATTTCTCCGGAGTACAAATTATCACATTACTTGAAACGAGTTCCTTATTTGGGATTTCTGTATCTCCAGTAAACTCTATAATTTTGTAATTTTTTAGTTTTATTTTATATTTATAAGTGATTTCATGAGCCAAAGCTTTCATTGGGACGATGTAGATTACTTTCGCATTGTCTTTTTTCAATGCTCTAAGAACACTTAGCAATGCAATGTCAGTCTTTCCAGATCCAGTTGGTGCACACACCAGAAAATTTGAATCACTTTCGTAAGCGCATGAATAAACTTCAGATTGGACAGGATTAAACCGTTCATATTCAAAATATTTTAAATCGTCTCCTGTACAACTGACAGGTATTAGCAAGTTGTCATTAACTTTGATGGTTTTAAATTCGGGAAGAATATATTCGACATAATATTTATGAGTCTCGCCGTTTTCTTCGCTTTCTTTGAACAGCAATTTGTTTTCACATATTTTTTCTATGTATTCAATATTTTCATAGCCAAAAAGTTCTAGAAGTTCTTCTTGATATGTTTCTTTATCAAGTAATTGTTTTATCATTTTACGAAGTTCAAAAACTGTAATCTGTAATTTTTTAGATAAAGTTTTAAGAATTTCCTCCATTTACCCTTACAAGCCTGTTTTTTTAAATAAAAATAAATATTGTTTAACAGAAACTTTAATTTCATAAAATAAAAATTTAATCGCAAGGTTTGAGGTTTTTAATTTTTATAATGTAAATTAATATTTAATATATTAGTGAAAAATATATTTTTGTTTGAAAGTCTTAAATATTTTTAAAAAGCTTGTGATTACGTTTAAATACTTTTAATTTTATTTTACCAATTAAAGTTATAAAAACCGCACATTGTTCTGAATCAATTTATAACTTAAAAAACAATTAATATATGCAATTTAATAAGAGTTTTGTGTTCACACAATCAAATAATAAATTGTCAATTATTTGATTTCTTTGTATTTCTTATATGTAGAGATTTAAATAGAGCTAAAACATACAAATACATAAAACAAATAAAGCCATATCTAAAATGAATGAAATAATATGCCAAAGATATAAATATTCTTTCTCTTTTAAAAAATAAACAAAAAGGAGCAGTCAAAGGAATAAAATAAAATAAGGCAAAACTGGCACCTACTACAATAAGACTCCCTGATTGAAACATTTCTAACCAATCAATAAGATGATACATAAAAGTGAATAAAGAAAATAAAAAAAGATCATTGATATCAATATTTGTTTCTAAAAAAGGAATGTAAAAATATTTACCTGAGGTAAAAGCGTCGACATTCATAAGAGCTCTTATAAAAGTAAAAAAATGTTTTACATTTTTTCGGGAATATTCAATTTGAATATAAAGCGTAAAACCAAAATTTAAATATGGTTTATAAATTAAATCGGATAACTCAAAGTTATACTTGTTAGGAAAGTAAAATTTAGAAATACTAGCCAAATCTAAATTGGGTTGTGTATTGCGTAAAGGATTAATTTGAGTAAAATTTTCTTTTCCAAATGATAAATTTATCACAGTATAATATTTAGAATATAAATCTCGTTTCGTTGTTAAAACTATGTCCCTATAAGGACACTTAAAATTTTTTATTGATCCATAAATTAAGTCAAAATAATCGAAATATTTTCTATCACATAATATTAAAATTGTATTTGCAGGAGATGTTATCTGGTAAAATTCATCTATAAATTTCAGTGGAGCTATGGCATATGGATATTCTAATTTTTCAAATAACAAATGATTAGCTGTCACTTCGGTAGCAGTTGGTTTTTTTATCAATGAAATTATAGCCAAACTCAATAAGATATATTTAATCAAATTTTTTTGTTTATAAAAGACCTTATAGAGTTGTTTGAATTTATCTATTAACATTTTAAGGGTACTCTAGGTAATAAAATATTATTAGATTAATAGTGACAAGTCATCTAATAAAAATTTCTTATAAGTCTTATTTATAACCTTTTACAGTTGAAATAAAATTGACCAATCAAATTATTTTGTGGTCTATAAAAGAATTTTTTTTTGCATAAATTATATGTCCTACAGAGTTGGTATCAATGGATTTGGAAGAATTGGTAAACTTGTCTATAAAATATTAAGAGAAAGAGGAATAGATGTTCCTGTAGTAAATGATCCATTTTTGGATATATCTTATATGTATTACTTATTAAAATACGACACTGTTTATGGAAATGACTCTAAGGTTGAAATGAAAAATGATAAAATATTATATAATGGTAAAGAAACAGAATTATCAACTATGAAATGCCCTTCGGAAATACAATGGGACAAATATAACGTAGATTACGTAATTGAATGTACAGGTGTATTTAAAACAGTAAAAGATTGTGAGTTACATAAAAATGTAAAAAATGTTATAATTTCTGCACCAAGTGAAGATGCTCCAATGTTTGTTTATGGAGTAAATCATGAAAAATATAATAATGAACGTATTATTAGTAATGCTAGTTGTACTACAAACTGTTTAGCACCTTTAGCCAATATAATTAACAATCATTTTGGTATTGAAGAAGGTTTAATGACCACCGTTCACGCTGCAACTGCTTCGCAAAAAATAGTCGACGGAATTACAAAAAAGAATAAAAGGGATGGGAGAAGTGGAATGCAAAATATCATCCCTGCTTCTACAGGGGCTGCTAAGGCTGTTGGAAAAGTAATTCCTGAATTAAATAAAAAACTTAATGGTATGTCTATGAGGATTCCAGTACTTGATGTTAGTGTTGTCGATTTGACTGTCAGAGTAAAAAAATCCACTAGCCTTGAACAAATAAAATCAGTTTTTTATGAAGAAAGTAAGAAAATGCCAAACGTGTTAGGAATTACAGAAGACGATGTAGTTAGTTCTGATTTTATTAAAGATCCAAGAAGTTGTATATTTGATTTTAAGGCTAGTATGGAAATGGGAGATAAATTTTTTAAATTAATAGCTTGGTATGATAATGAATACGGGTATGCATCAAGAATAGCTGATTTGGTCGACTATGTTTCTAAAAAGCAATAAAATAAAAATTAAGTTTATTTAAATAAAAAAATAATTTCTACAGAAAAATTAAGTTTTAATAAAAAAGCTTTCAATCTAAAATGTATCATTTTAAATAATCATGTACCAATATTTGCAAATTATCACATGTTTTTTACCCATGGAACAAGAAATTGATAATCTCTTCTTGTCTAGTGAATCCATAGAATATACAGAAAAATCAATAGATGACCTTGAAAACAATATTGACAGGTTTACTTCTGTACTTCCTTATGTAATACTTATAAAAGATAAAATATCTTCTATAGACACAAATTTTAACTTATATCACGTTAAACTTGACAGACTAGCAACTGAAATGAAAGACATTGAAGAACAAAACAGTAAATTAGAAAATGAAATATTTTATCAAACATCTATTTATGAAACCTTAAAAGAACTACTTCTTAAATTACAAATCAAAGAAGATTACTTTTTAACATTAGAAACAGAATCTTTTACTAACGAAGGAATAATAAAAATTGAAGAAGCTTTAGAAAAACTCGAAAATTTCAAAGTGGAAGATTTTACAATTAGAGTTGTAGTAGAAAAACAAACCCGCATAAACGAGACACTTCAAAATTTTTATTCTAAATTTGTTCGTTATATTAGAAGTTTATTGAAAGAAGAACAAAGTTTGACTACATTTCAAACACATAATGATTTATATGAAAAGTTACAAAGATTTAAATTTTTATTTAAAATGGTTAAAAATCATACTTCCTTTTATTCAGATTTATGCAATGCATATATTAAATATTCTAGGGTCAGATACAATACGGAATTATCAGAATATTTAAAAAAGCTTCTAAATTTAAATAAAGAGTCTAAAAAGACAGAAAATTTAGAACAAACCATATCAACAGTTTTAGAAACATATAAATATATTCTCAAAGTAGAATCTAATTTTTTAAATTCTTTGTTTTTAGATATAGAACTAAATGATATTTTTGCTGATTGTAATCAGAAAATCATCGAATTTTTCAAAGATTTGTATTTTATTTTATCAGTAGAAACTATCTGTTTTATTAGTAAAAATGTAGAAAGTGAAGAATTTAGTGGGTTTTATAAATCTTTTATTGATGATTTATCAATTTTATTAGGTAAATTAAAAAAGAAGTTTTTACAGAAAGAGGTCGAGTTAAGAGATAAGGAAAAAGGAATAGAAAGATTTAGAAGTCTTATAAAGATATCTAATATGGACGATTTTAATAATTTATTATTTAGAATTAATATTTCTAGGATTATTAGACTTTCTGATGACGCATCACTATGGGATATATTAGACAGTAAAAGATTTTTAAATGAGTTAGGATTAAGTTACAAATATAATGAGGAATATAAAGAAGCAGATAATAATCTGAATATTAAATTAGAAAAAGAAGTAATAGATTATGTCTTTGAAAATGGAAGTGTTCTTGAACAGATATCTAATTTAGAAAAAAAGATAACTGGTTCCGTTGTATTTATTACAAATATTAAGTCACAAATATATAAAATTTTAGCAAATAATTTGGATGATAAAGAGAAAGAAGAGGCACAAAAGATTTTATTAATGTAATAGCAAAATTAAATCAAATTTTATAAAATATTATTAAATTCTATCTCTTTAAAATGTCAACTTAGATATAATCAATAGCATAATGTAATAAATATTAAGATGTGAAGTTTTCTTGAAGAATATATTCATTTGTAATATAAGGAGTTTAAAATAATCCATAAATAATTAAATTGTTGATTACATTAAAAAACAAATAACTTTAATTTTTATTAACTTCATTTTTTAAAGTAATTTTAGATTGTGATCTTACTGTCTTTCTATTTTATTACAAAGTGTCTCATCGTACCACCGAAGACTGATGCGTGAAATATTTTTTTATTCTAAAAAATCTATAAAAACAATATTACTATTTTAAATCTACTAATACTTGCTTATGCACAAACACATGAAAAACTTAATGCAGACCTATCTCTTTATATATTATTTATCAGATTATAGTAAATTTATAAATTTAACCTTACACGTATAAGGTTAACATAAATGCTTACCTACAATTATATTTAAAATTCATTTAAATAATCGTATTATAAACATCTTTATAATTTATAAATAAAATTTAGATCTTTTATACACAGTCTAATAAAACTTATTATTAAATACGTACATAATAAGTCTAATTTAAATTTAATATTATTGTTGTAATTTATAGTGGGACTTTTTTAATATCATTACTACATTTTATAATTAAACATGTTGAATATTTATTTCTAAAATATTTAAGTAATACCTGATTTTACGAAGTTTACAAAAAAATAAGATTGGACTACATTTTTGTCATAGAAAAAATTAATGCATTAATCAAAACAACAAAAAACAATAGTTATCTCAACCTATCTTAAAAAATTAGAGAATTGTTTTGTAATGTAAAAAATTAAACTGTAATATTAAAATTACCATGTTATTGTTTTTATTTACTATGTAGTAAAGATTTATAAAATAGACTTATTAATTTTTTGTTTATGCAAATTGTAACTGTCTTTTTTTCTAATTTTTATACCTTATGGAATTCTTAACATTGAAGAAAATCGAATTAAAAGACACAATTCGTAAAGCTAATGATCCATTAGAATTTGATTTAGAAATGCACTGTAAAGAAGACTTAGAAGATAAAGTGATATTTACTGTATATTATACAGTAAATGTTAGTGATGATAATGAAGATCAAATATTATCAGAAACAGAAATTTATCCTATTCCCAAAGGAAATATAAAATTCTCTTTAGAAGCTGATGCTCCTTCTATTAGGGAAATACCACACGATCAATTATTTGGACTTACTTCTATATTAATTGTTGGTAAATATAAAGAAGAACAGTTTATTAGAATAGGATATATTGTTGATATTTATTATCCTGGGATTCCCAATGATAAACTGCTGTATAACGAAGATGATGGAGAGGATATTGTAGATGAAGAATTAGAAGAGGAAGAAGAAGAAGAAAATGAGAATTTTGATGATTTAATAGTAGAAGATGATAGTAAAGATGGTATGAAAGATTTTAAAGAGGATGCAGAAGTAGAAGATAATAGTAAAGAGGATGCAGAAGTAGAAGATAATAGTAAAGAGGAAGAAGAAAATGGAGAAGGTAATAAAGAAGTAAATGAAGAAGTAAATGAAGAAGATAATGAAGAAGAAAATGGTGAAGGTAATAAAGAAGTAAATGAAGAAGTAAATGAAGAAGATAATGAAGAAGGTAATGAAGAAGATGAAGTCTCTTCATCAGAATATAATAAAATTAATGATGAGTTAGAAAAACCACTCTTTGACGATCAAAATCCCGAAGATATATTTAAATTTAGAGGATTTACTATAAATTATAACTTTATCGAAATGAATGTAATGGTCCCTCCAACTGTCCATACATTTTTAATCAAATGGAAAAACGATGAAGATCAAAATCTTTCTGATCTAGAAGAAGAAGAAACAAGTAAGAAAGTTAAACTTGAAGAATAAAAATTATTGTTTTTTAATATTTTTATGACGTCTAACATGGTAATATAATTATCGCTATATGTTGGTACCTAATATTTTCGTTTCGTTCCTAATTAACCCTAAATCATTTTACATAAAAAACAGTATTTATTTCTTTAAAATATAAAAAACCATAAATTTTTTATGCAAATATCTAAAGATAGATATATATTAGTAGATGAAAAATATAACGCTAATAATTAAAACTAAACTTTTATTGAAACAAAAAAATTGGGTTGAAGTATACAATTTGGTCCATTTTAGGGTCTAGCAAAATTTTATTTTTTTTACCCCTTTTTTTTATTTCGACG
>DWCF01000772.1:0-38731 GCA_018230265.1 Delias oraia
TTTCAGATCCATATGTCAACACTGGCAACACGCACTGGTTGAAGACTTTCGTCTTCAGGCACTGAGGTATTTTAGAGAAGATGTGTTATAGATGTGTTATACTTCGTTATATTTGCTATGAATTATGCGATTTAATCCCTGAGCGTTGGTCGAATCGTGGTGTTTTCAAAGGATTAAAAAAATTAAATAAATAACTTTGATATTATCTCAACTTTAGTTTTTCTTTACAAGATGTAACACTAAAAAATGAAGACACTTTCAAAGAACAAGACCCGTACAGTAGTGATTTTAATAAAATTTTAAAAACTAATGCCGTGATTCAAAACACAGCGAGTGTCTGATTTGTCACTGTTATATGCAATTTTTATAGCTAAAAGAATAAAGATGAGTAGCTTTACTAACATTATGCATAAGTAAATGATGGAATTCTAAATAACACCCGTTTTAAGAAAACGATAACGATGCTATGAAGTCCAAGTCTAACTGCAAATAAGTAGGTATATTAAATCTTTTACCATTCAAACCCTTCGAGGCTTCATCTTTGCTGAAATACAAATCGAGACATTTATTAAATTGCGAATTTTGTTGAGAATTTTGATGCAGAAGTTCATTTCTATTTCAGTCTTCGGAGACAACTCAATAATTCTGCATTCTGAATGCACAGCAATGCGACAAGATAAAATGTTATACTGTTATAAATAATATACATAAGACGCAATTTGCAATAAAATTTTCAATAAAGTTGCAATGACTCAAAAGTCAAAAATGTTCACTTAATTTTTTTATGACTTCACATTTCATGTACTTTATTGTTTGTCAGTTGTCTCTTTCCACTCATTAATATTGAACAAGTCACATGAATCTGACAGAACTATAAATGTAACAGAGCTGTCAAATCAATTTCAGGTCCGGCTCGTTATTCAAGGCAGAGTTAGCTGATCGTTTAGTCACTGACTTTGACTTAGATTTATGTATTGAGAAATAGATTCGTTTATTACTGTTGAATTAAGGTTATAATATGTCATTTTGAGTGACTACAAATTTTATCAGTAAGTAATTATCTCAAAATTATCAGCTAACATAAGTTATATAATAAATGTTAAATTAAATAAGATAGCAATAAATAATATTTAAAATAGAGTAATAATAAATATAAAATATATAATATAATGTTTGTTTCTTTTACTTATATAATCTATACTTAAAACTTCCACGCCATTATAACCTGTGTAAATACCACTATAGTAATCTGTGAATTTAATAAGTGACACGATAATTATAGACCATGCAATACTTTCTTTACTTCACATTATAAGCTCCTCTTTAAGGATAGCAGAAAAAGTGTAGTACAATTTTAAATATAATACACCGTAAAAACAAACACAGCGAATAATTAAACACATCTCTCAGAATGATAAAAGAATTTAAAATAGTTCGTTGAACTCAGAAGCTTAAAGCGAAGCGGACTAATTTAAGAAATGAGTCTGGAGTGGGCATTCTATCTGCGAACTGAAAGGGTTTGTATGCGGGTCATGAGATATGCACTGAATCACCAACACACAGTTTCTAAGTGGCTGCTTTTTATTCTGCTAAACTAACTAGTCGAATTGTTGCATTATAGCAAGAGGTGATTTTGATTTACAGAAACTTCGCAGTAGTAGCTTAAATGATCAAAAAATTATTTTCAAAGAATATATATTACATTAAGAATACCTAACATTATATTATCTGCGGTAAAATAAAAGATTTTTCTTTATAATTTATTTTTTATTTTTGTATAGTATAGCAGAAAAGAGTGGGTATCTCCTATGGTAAGAGAACACCGCCGCTCATGGACAACCGCGCTATAGACCACACATTGGTTGTGTTGCCGGCTCACTGAGAAACAGTACAAGTACCGTTTTACGCTTAGTATACTGTGGCTTACATAATTAAATGATACACTTATAAATTTCTTACAGATAAAAATCTATTATGTTGAAATGGAACTAAAGGATAATTGTTATTTAAAATGTAAATAATCGTAGCTAAGACTACATTGTGTCGGATTTCGAAAGACAAACGAAGTTGCGGGCGCAACTAGTACAGCTGATCAATTTAATAAGACTGGGAAATGTTGCTCTTTGCTGAAGTTGGAGATGGCTCGAGGCGACTGGGGTTAAATTGATTGTACTGAAATGCTCCCAGATATTGGGCTAAATAATTACTTGTTTGAACGGCTGTGTAATAAAGGTTATTTCGTCTTGTAAATTTGAAACTTGTAATAAATTCATAAATATTTTCATATTTACCAAAACTAAACTCTTACCATATTGATAATCAAAGGAGCAATTTAATCATGAGCCGATAAATTTCGTGACTTTCATCTTTTACATTATAGTTGGTACAACCTATATTTATTCATATAACAAACCTATTATTTTCTTAAAAAAAAAAATATTAATCTATTATAAAAAATCTATTATTTGAAACCATAAAATCTTTCATTACTTATCTGAAAGTTATGACAGCGATGGACTCTCATGTTTGTTTTCGTAATTAACAAACCATATTTTATTGTCTATGGCTGTTTGTATCTGTCCGATGTCAAGTGTCAGCTGGGCTTAGTTTAACAAGCACTTATTACGACCGCTGAATAATATTTGTAGGTAGTTTAAAACCTCTGAAAATATATACTATTTTATAATAGTAAAAATGTATTGTATAGATAGATTAATATATAGTAAATGTTGATAAATACATAACCATATATGTATAAAAATAATTTATATTTTTTTTATAGAATATTAAAATCAAAAATTAAACGTTTTTAATTAAAAAATATGTTATTGCAATACGATGATTGGCTTCGCTTATTCATAATTCTCATATTTCTGTATTTCCGCATAACTCATCGAAAGCCTTTATTTTTCAAACATTTTAATATCGGTGGAGGTTTTTATATTTGTGAATATGTAGTCACGTTTTTAATGATATTGGTTGGGATGTCGGCACGATCTGAATAAAAATTCGGCTTTTGACGACAAATATTTTCCAATATGCTTTTTTAAAAGCGTATAAACACAAAACGTTAATTTAAGCTTATAAAAGGCTTTTTGTTGCGTGTTTTGTTCTAAATTTCTTCTGTTAGAATATTTATCCGTTATTTGAGCTTCATAAAGGTTTTACTAAGTGTTGTTTATATATAATTAACATATTTATATTGTAAGCATATTATATGTAGTAAATTTGAACCGCTTTTTTTATTTACATTATATATTTGTTGATATTTACCTGCCAATAAAAATTGCAATCAAAACAAATCTATGAAATCAAACGAGATCACGGTGCGACAAGGTTTCTTTTAATTTTAAATTCAATGGTCCTTCGCAATAATATGTTAAACATGCTATATTACCCATTGTTATATTCTATTTCATATGTTTACTTTTTACGACCAAGGGTGATGGATGACACGCCAATAAAACACCGCTGTGTAAACCTGCCCTGTTTGTAGGTCAACGGTTATGAGAATTTATAGATGTGGACATACGCACTGTTTACTTAATACATACTTCCTAAAATTGTGCTCAAGAGGAAATACAAGTCCGTGATCCTAAAGAGTAGACCCCAAAGTATAAAGTAATATGAAATTAAAAATCATAAATTCGCAATAGGCACCTTAAAAACATCCAGAGAAATGTTCGCGCATAACTCTACAGACGTTTTCCATCACGATTTAATTGATCTTTAAAATAATGAGTTTCCATTAAGGTGGAGCCCGATTTGAACCTTAAAATTAATGAAGTGTAATAAGTCTGATGTTCGTTCCACCAAGCTTTGATGAATAATGACTCCATTATCCTATAATTTCGAACAAGCATTTTTGCTTTTACACAACTAGCTATATTGCTGAATTAATAAGGTGAAATTTGCATTTTACAGGCACAACGATGCAAAAGTAAGATCTCCAATTGTATCTCAAGGTTTGGGAAGAAAATATCACCCAGTGTTAAGAAACCTAAATTAAAGGATGAATTGGAATTTTATAAGCACTTTGGTTTTCAAATGAAAAATATTGCATCATCTCACCCGTGGGAGAGCCATGATGACGCACTAATTGGGCCAGCTCCTCCGAAGTAATACCACGGATACACATATTACTCAGCGTAAAACGGTACTTGTACAGTATTTTGCAGAGTGAATTAGGATATCAGAGGACCTTAAAAATGGCGCTTAAGTGACATATAAAGTGGGCAACACAACCAATGCGCGGATTGAGCGTGGTTGTCCATGGCGGCGGTGTTCTCTTACCATATGGGAGACCCAACTGCTCAGTTGTCCGCTATACTAAAAAAAATCATAATCCGCAGTCCATTTGTTCAGAAGCTACGCGTCCACAGGCTCATGAAACTCTTTTTGGGTTGGTGTCTGAACGCCCTCTATCCATCTATTTTTATTACACATAATGGGTACAAAATATCCCTACACATAGGTACTCATAATCTCAAAAAACTCATGTGAACTTACGCACCGATTGGTGGATTACACTTCATTAACTAATCGTTGAGTTCATGTGATTAATAGAACTCTGCTGCAAATTGTAATAAGTACGTCTAATGGTGAATTCAGTCTTAATTAATTATTAAATCCATTAAATTATTCTGTAATTGAGAACATCACCAATTTTTATGATTTGATTAATGTTGCTGTTTTATTACCGTTGCCACACAGTGTTACGACTTGTTCTTTCTAAGAAAATTGTATAAATATATAATTTTAAACTAAATTTGCTGGATTCTGGTATGACATAAAATAATATGTGAATTTATTTGATGTATTATGGTGTACTTTAAAATTAGAGCAGAAATTTATTTTGTGTTTTTTTATTCAAACGAATTTGTAAATAATTACTCCTATGTTATATAAAGTATCGTAAGTTGAACATAAAGTTATTGAAAAAGTAAATTTCAATTTACTGATACCATCTTTCTGAGGACAGATCTAATCTTTCAATAACTGTAAAACCAAATATATATGCATATAGAGCCGCAGGTTGGATCTGTCATAAAAGTTTCAATATGATTCTATAAAAATATTTCGCCAAAGAAAATATGTTCCAAGCAATAAAAGTAGATAAATTTATCTAATATAAAATATTATTTTTAATAAATTTATTTCACTAATCAATTATTGTATTTGGCTAATTTTAAAAGGGCCAAACGAACAAAGCCTCTCTACATTTTAAAAAATTCCATTACAAATACTTTTTTGTTTGTTATTTTTTTTCCTTGTTAGTTTATTGATAAAAAAATATGCTTGATATCGAAGTAACAAAGGAATTTGTACAAATCAAGGACAATGAGGGCAATAATAATAATAGGGGCATCCGCTGGACCCAGATCGCTCAAGATCGTAAAAGGTCGGAGGCCTATGTCCAGCAGTGGACTTGATAGGCTGATGATGATGATGAAGGACAATAAAAAGACGGACGGGGGACTACTATAAATGCCCTTCTTTAGTCAAACTAACGACTTAAATATTATATATAATTAAATTATTATTTAAATAGATATATTGAAACATCAACCGGCATTGGACCATTACGTTAAATAGAGTCTTACGATGTTCGGATGCACATTTTTTTGAGTAAGTCATTGTATTGTGTAAGGCTGTAATCCTTAACGATTAAACATCATAAATAAACTCATTGTCTAAATTTTGATAAAAACATGACCTGTTGAAAGTCATTATTTTAATGTAAAATATATATAGATATAGATAATATATAGATAAGATAATATAGATATATATATAGATAATTTCAACTTTTAGTTTTAGCTAAATATTTTAAATGAAGTTTATCTACATATTAATATATCTAATTATAGAATTAGGATATATCTTCGAAGTATTATTGAAGAATTAAGAAGTTTACTACTATTAAATCGATTGAAGGGTGCGCCCGTTGCCCCATGGACAATGTTGTTACCCGAGTGCTATAAATATGGAGGGATGTATGAGAATATAAAACCGCACCCAGTCTCGGCTGTATTACTACATTGTCCATTAAATGACAAGGGTAAATTTTAGCAGTTTGAGTTATAATGTCTTTACAATACTTTTTTTATGGTATAACTATTAACGACAACGAAACAGGTCTCCCATATGGTAATAGAACACCGCCAACCATGGACAACCGCGCCACAGTGCGCGCTTTTGTAGTGTTTCTGGCTTGTTATGCCAATTCTGATATCCTCACTCACATATAATTGAATGCAGTAAAAATATTTTCGCATCGCTCAGCGTTACTTAGTCTGCCTTTTAGTATAAAATTAAGTGGATATACTATTAATAATAATGTTGCAATTAAAGTAATGTAGATTCTTTAATATTTTCATTCTAGTTAAACGGAAGCTCGGACATCAGATAGGTAGCCTGAAATGTTTTTAAAACCTTTATGCGTATTTCATACAAACCGTGATACACAGAAAGAGCTTTTATACTGTTTTCATACAGGTCGTTGAGCTATCTTTTTGAATGCAATGTCCTGGGGTAAATGTATAGAAATGAAAAAGCCATTTATTTATTTTTTCAGTTATTTTAGATATACAAATTGAAAAAAGATTTCTTGTTTCAGCTAACTAAATATAAAACTGGGCGATAGGTGTTCCTCTTTTTCTATGGTCTACCGATTTACCTACTTTATTTAATGCTTTTTTTATACTTAAACAAGCATCAGACTCAAGGATAATCAGTTCTCCGCCCGTGAGCACTTCCACTCTTGCTGAGCCGCTGGCACGTTGCCGGCCTTTAAGGGATAGGTACACTCTTTTTGTGAGGGTCTCCAAATAGTACTGGTTTTGGTTCAGGTATTAACCTTTGCAGGCAGGAGATTTCACAGAGAGTTTTATAATATTTCAATTCAAATTTAAATATAGGTAGGATATTCTATTTCTGATTTTTACTTGTTTAGGCAAAGAAAAGGCATCTACATATTATCTCACTCTCCTATTTATTCGCTTAAATGGATTACACCTTCGTCTTCAGGTGTACCGACATAAATAAAAATTATATACGAATCCCTGAATTTTGTAACCAAAGTATGTACGTTCTATAATAAACGATTTTATATATTCATAATTGAAAGATACAAAAGATAATTAGTTTCCACGTTAATTATTGGCGTGTTCAATTCCTTACAATAAATATACAAGTACTCTAAGATGGAATTAATTAATATACTTCAAAGCCAACATCGATTTGTAGACGTAAGAAAGAAAATTATAGCTCGAAAAATTAATATATTATGAGTTTCATTGTCTTTCATATAAAATATAATGTAACATATGATTAAATATCAATTATGAGCTTCCCTAGCTATATTCCCAAGAGTTATACATATATGTATATATATTATACATTACTTTTTTAATAAATGTGCTTAATAAAGGCATATAGTCATACATTTACTACAATTTTTGGTTTTTCAATATTGGTAAACTGCAACCAAATTACTTCAAGTCTAAGTAGAGATATTTTGAAAGACACTTAAACTAGAAGTAAATAAAACATTGTATAAACTAAAACTTCAGATCTCTTTTATATCATGTTTTAATTTATACATAGATTAGTTTCAATTAACAAGATAAGATGTCTTTAAATTATTATGCATTCCCTGCTGGGAACGTCACGAGTATCAGCTAGTATTATCGACTAAACTTTCGTCCTGTTTAATATGGGAAAGCGTGTTCGGAAAATCGGAAAAAGTTCTCATTGTTAAATATTTAATGAAAGTGTTTGTTCAAGGAGATAATTCGACTCATCAAGTTCGTTTCAATCGTAGAAAGTTCGTTATTATTTCTTTTTGTAATTATAAATGGTATAATTTTTTCAATTATCTTCCAATGTGTATTACTTAATAAAATACATTTTTAAAACAAATAATAAAATAGAATAATTTTAATAATAACATACTTTACATAATTATAAAGAAATATAGTACAGACAGATAATTTTTTTTACGATATTTTACTGTATAAAATTGAGTTCAATTACGTTATCAAGCACAATAATAATTGAAATATGTTATTATATATATATATATACACACATATATATATATATATATATATATATTACAAATATATATATCATATGTATTTGTTACAATCGAATTCACTATATGAGTACTTTGACGTACAACATTTCACTTTCTTTGAAATATTATATCAACCTCGATACAAGAAATTTTTGTTAAATGGTTTCTCGCTGTAGGCCAATATGGCCGTTACAGTTCAACGTGGGTGGGGTCAGCTCGCGAGGTCGCCGTGATGGTAGTGTTTACCGCAATTAATGTAAGGGCGTCTCCTGCCAGACTCGGACCTCGTCCGTCACGGGGCAGATTTAGAGGGACTTGGTATCTCAACGACGTGAGACTGGGGACAAATCTTCGCCATCGACAGCAGCGGTTTTTAGTACGAATCCCACACAAAACCCTTATTGTTTAATTTGGCTTTTTCCTCAAGGGAAACTAATAGGTTTATGTTAGCTACTGTAATTGGATCATCCGTGTTATGGTCTTCACCGCTTTTGTGTGCATAGTATGGGATAACTATTAACGCTATTATGCACAAAAAGATTGGGACGGATCTTTGTGTTAACAGAGTAGCGCTCGGTCACTAATAAATCTTTCATTAAAATACAAATCACTAACATTGTAATAAGTCACCCGCCTACATAGAAGTCAGTCATGCGTAGACACTCACACATACGAGCCACTCATACAAGTTAGGCGTAGGCCGTCTCGCACGTGCCGCTGGGCACCACTTACCGAGTCTTTACCCTCTGCAACAGGGGCGAGACATCTGAAGTCAGCACAGTTGTTCCTTATATATATTAAACTAAGTGAATTTCTTTTCATTCAATGACATCTGCATGTTACTGGCGTCCGCTTTTAATCGCTGTCAAATCAAATATTGATACAAGTACTCTATAATAAACTATTATTTGTTCCTTATTAGAAAAGGACATTTTTTATTAATAAAAAATACCAATGACCGAATAGTTTTTCTGTCGGAATAATTTAGATTCATTCAATACTTTTTATTCAATATTTAGGCTATTTACTCATTTTCAAATAAACATTATTAAAAATTATAATCTTAATAAGGTGATGTTGCCAGCGCGTTCGATGTAAACTAAGTTTTATCCCTCCGTCTTATCTTTGTAATCATAATAAAAGCTTTTGGCCATTAAGAGCAATTAGTTCGACGCAAGCAATTAATTATCCTAATATAATAAAAGCGAAACTTTCCTCTCACATTTAAACTGTATTCAGACTAAGTGTGTTTGTATATTGTATAATATAGTCTACAGTCCCAACGTAACCTTTTCAGGTACTGTTTTTACGACATCAAGCTCATCATACAATTCGCCATACGGCGGCATACAGGATTAGTGCTTTAAACACATCACGACATGTTAGACCAAAACTTCCTTGGCTGGAAATTGTTGCACAAAACCTTTAAAATACACATTTATAACTCCAACTCAGCCTTGGCCTGGTTCATCAATAAATTTAAATCGATCAAATTCTGTGTCTTTTGTGCCAATGTGTGACTCTTCAGAGCACCAAAAACACCATTTATAATTTGACGTTAGTTTTTTAAAACCAAAATGGCAATTTTGGTGTATTAAAAGCTTATTTCAAGAAAAAATCATGTTCTTAAAAAACTATTAATTAATTTGCCATTTATTTCTAAACACAAATATAGCATAGGTCATAATTTACAATATCTCAAAATACGTAACTTTGATCTTAATATATAAAGTTGCGTTGAAAATACTGTATGCAAACTGTTTACGTGCTATCTTGAAACGAAATCGGTGTCTGCGCCAAGATCGATACTGCCGCATTTAAATCTTACCAATGGTATTATATAACCTTCTACAAAATATTAAGGGTTCAGTTAAATCGCAGTTTTAATAGCGTAGCTAAATGGTTTAAAAAAGTGCACCATGAACCGAGAAGTATCGGGTTCGAATCCCGGTCCGGTCTCTGGAACGGCTTAACAGTAGACGGGCGAGTGTCTTAATAATGTCGCATCCGTGAGAGAGCCGTGCTGAAGCATATGCTGACACACTAATTGGGCCGGCTCGTACAAAGTGATACCACGTATTCACAGAATACTCAGCGTGAAACGGTACTGGTACTGTGTTTCGCAGAGTGAGTGAGGATATTGCAAACCTTTAGAAATGCCGCTTAAGCGGCGCAAAAATCCGGTAACACAACCAATGATCGGACTGTGTCGCAGTTGTTCATGGGCAGCGATGTTCTCTTTCCATGTAAGAGACCAATCTTTTTTTTTGTCCGCTATAGAATAAAAAAAATGAAGATTCTACTTTTTTAAATATGCTCATTGATCCAATACGTTTATATTTTCCTAAGAATAATTTTGAATTATATTTAACAACTGTCCTCTCTAATCTATAAAAAATATTACTTACAATCGCACAGGCAATAAGAGTTAGCCCGTTACTTGTCCTACTTTTATGTAATTATTGTTGTAAGTATAAAGATTTGTCTTAAGTTTTTCAAAAACAAAATTACCACTTATCTTCACTGTTCTGTGGATAAATAAAGCAGGTTTTTATCACAAAAGGCTCTTCTTTTATTGTGTAACAATATCCCTAGATGCAAATTGTAGCAATTTTGCCGCAATATTATACAAAAGTGATTGTACACACAGCAATACAATCTGGGTCCGTCTCGTTGCCTTTGTGCGTAGATACTTAAAACTAAGTCGTGACAAGAATATCGAACTTAGTATGTTTACAAAGAGATACATAACACCAAAGTATAAAGTTTTACTTTGAATCTTCACTCATTCAAACTTTCAGATATTCATAAAGAGAAAATGAGTTTGTTACTGAACACGCTAACATCTATCATATGATTAGATATACTAAGATGTGTTGTATTACATGCGAGAAACACGGGATCTTGGACATACAAAAGCTGTTGATTGCTACCTAAGGCTCGATGTAAGTCGGTTATATTATGTCGCCTCTGACAGGTATTCAGGCAGGTCCAAGGGGGAGGCCTGTAGTGGACGTCTTACCGCTGAAATGATGATGATGATGAAGTCGAAGATGCTACAGTTAATGCCTGTGAATGCATGGTTTAACCAAATTTTTAAAGTAAGAGTAAAAACATACATTTGAAAATCTATACTTGTTTTATAAAGTATAAGAAACATGATTTAAACATTAATTAGCATACCTTACAGATACTGTATGGGACTCTCAAAAGAAAAGTACCACAATGTAAATCATTAATATCGCAAACAGATTAAATATAATAAATCAATTTGTCTTTGATTTTAATAAAATAATCCCGAAATAGTGCCGAAATTCGAATGACATTTTAACACCGAATGGCTAAGGGTCAACTGTCATTTCAACCCGGCTACTACATCTGTTGCGAAGGACCCAGGAACTCAATAAATCGATAAGCTCGAGCCATAAGATAAGAACTTTTTGTTAAGATTAAAGTACACTCATTTAAATACGAATAATAATTTCATATTGTTACTAGGGTAATGACAACTTTTTGTGTCTAGTGTTTTTGTGATATTTAGAAAAGACATGAAGAATTAGCGTTTTCAGTCATTTACAGTTTTCATTGAGAAAACGCAATATTTTTTGTAATGCTGAATAAGCTACTAAATAATTTCGCCATTAATTGTGTAAAAGACTACGTTATTTTGTTTGGCATATAATAAAGATTTTATTACGTTATTTTTATATTCTATTATGTAAATATAATACGGTATATCTCTTTTGTTCGGCTCCATTGCTCGTCGCAAACAAAAACAATATTTATCTTTCTAATACTTGGCTTTGTCCTATATGAATGATTTATACAGTGGTTTTTTGATAGAAATGTAGAACTTAGTAGTAAACAGTAAACCGTAGTAAACAACTAGATATTCCAAAACAGCCTTTGTTCTCATGGCGTATAAAGTATGAATGCATGTATTATAATTTGTAAAAGTTTCTGCATCAAATTCTCTCATTGTTAGTTAGTCCTAAACAACTATAGTTTTGTGCATTTTAAAATAATTTGAAACATTGGCAGAAGTATGACCAAATATATACCATGGAAGTTATTCATGACTACATATAATAAAGGCGTCAGAGATTATTATTTGCGCGTTCCTATCCAGATTAAGCAACACGTACGACGCTCATGATACCAAATAAGTTTAAAATATATTCGCCTGTTTACAAAGCGGATGAATACGGATGTTCAATGCTAAGCTACGAGGGACGATTTCAATAAGATAAAAACTTTGCACAAAGTTTATAGCTGTCAGTATTCTGTATCCTGTAATAAATCATGAGAATTTCGGGATTAAAATATATTTTCATTTATAATAGCAAAGGTTTGCTTAACAGTACAATTTAAGTTCTCTAACAAATATACTTAATAGCACATGTCTGGCCCTCAACCTTTATGAGAGGTTTTTTAACCTCGATCAAAAGCTTGCTTGCTATTAGTCCCAAATTTGTAATAAATCTAATTTGACCTTCTCGCTTCTAGCCAACTTTTATAGCATAATTTACGGTTTTACTCAATTTCTTCTTCAAAAATTCATAAATGTTTCTTGATGAATTAATAGGATATTAAGTAAAGTGCTAAGTCTTCGTAGCTAAGTGGTTTAATAGATCTACCAGGAGGCCAGGGGTATCGGGTTCGAATACCAGTTATTCGATCTCTGGTAGGGCTTGACAGTGGCCGGGTGAGTGTTTTAATACTGTAACATCCGTAGAAGAGCCATGCTGAAGCATATGTGAACGCACTAATTGAGCCGGCTCGTCCGAAGTGATACCACGGGCTCACAGAATACTCAACGTGAAACGGTACTTGTACTATATTTCGCTGAGTGAGAGAGGATATCGAAAGCCCTTAAATATGACGCTGGCGTAAAAAGTCGGCAACACAACCAATGCGCGGACTGTAGCACGGTTGTCCATGGGCGGCGGTGTTCCCATACCATATAAGAGACCCACCTTCTGAGCTCTGATATTATTTTTCTTTTATTATTTTTTATAAATCGTTATCATTTGCGTACTTAATGATGTTATATTTAGTGTAAGTAGCATTTTTAAAGAAATGTGACACATTCATCATGGCTATATTTTCCGGACGTTTCACAATCTTGAGGAAAATACTCTGACATAAATGTAATGGCAGTCTCTGCCTTGTTCTCTATTATAGAGGTATAAATGTCGGAACCCAAATTCGTTTAGCAAGCCTAAAGATAACGTAATACATTCTAGTTATAGCAATTACTGTGAAAAATGTTATTGCCCTTAGAGAAGTAATTGCTAAATTAGGACATACAAATAGCATTTTGTTCGTATGTATGTTTTTAATGATCATTATTATCAGTATGCAATACTACCAAGTTAATAAAAAAACTGTGTTAAATATAATATTGTTAAATAATAATTAATATACCTACATTTAATTTAATTGTATTATGTATAAATTGTAATAGTTTTTGGTAAAATATTAATTGTTTATTTGTGAATTTGACGATTTCAACTAAATGAGGTTTTCTAGAGCACATAAAGAAACTATTGGCTACACTACAATCCGAAACGATCTATTTTAAATTAGTAATTTCTGTTGAACCGAATAAAGAACGATAAACTTTCCTCGGATGGTGAATATTTTTTTTCAAATTTTTTTCGATTACCCGCAAGATTAGATACAAGTGTTTTCAAGAAAATATCTCTTACGTAAGCGACAATTGGCCAAAGTAAAAACCTTAATTAATCTTTATAAAAGTAATATAATATTTTATATATTATTATTTTAGTTGAAACTTATTGCTCCTTATTTAGAGACAGGTATATTTAGTATGCAATAATGTAATCTAAGGTTAGGCCTGTATTATTATACAGGCTTACCAATGTTTTATTTATACAAATCGCTTAGTATGTTATGTTCTTGCTAAAATTAATTATTCTCAAGTATAATTATTGTGAATTTTTTTCCGAAGTGATACCACGGGCTCACAGAAAACTCAGCGTGAAATGGTAGTTGTACTGGAAATGTTACTTCTACTATGTTTTGCTGAGTGAGTGAGTATGTCGAAGGCTCTAAAAAATTCGGTTTAAACGACATAAAAACCCAGCAACAGAACCAATGCGCGGACTATATGAAAGTTATTACTTACTGCTCCTTTGTTACAACCTGAGATTATTTCATATCTAGAGATAGGTATACGTAGTATGCAGTAAGAGTATTTCAATTATACAAATCGCTTAGTAAATGTTGTTTATAAAATTAATTATTCTCAATTCTCAGGTGTATTTCAAATGAAATAATACTAATGGCATGTTTTAAAATAAATTTCCAAAATAAAGCGACCCTAAGGATATAATTTATAAATACTCTAGAGTGCCATAACAATAATAGAGGTCGAGCCTCAATATCGTGAACAGATTTTTGGTACGATAATCTTGAACCCTTCTCTATGATATTATATATAATTTTCCATAATGTAACATACGCTTCAACACGGTCTTGCTTGGTATATTAAAGTGTGAGATTATTATATACATTTCCAAAATAGCTTACATTACCTATACTAATAATATAAGTTTTTAACGATACAACTCAAAAAATACTTGACTGATTTGATTTTATTTTTGCATATATGTAAACTTAGATTCTTATTGAATGAAATAGTATTGACATGGATGACGTTACGAGTTAAAGTACAAATATCCAAACAGTATATACATTTTAGCATTCGATTTAAATAGTACTTTTGTAATATACATAACAAAAATATATCACGTGAACACCTATAGAGCACTATCTATCATCCAAAAGATACATGTTATGTCAATCAGAATCTGCGACAAGTTATTGCATAAATTACATTAAGTATCCAATTAAATCCTAACTACCACAGTCAAACGAAACCCTATTCACAAACAGTGACCTATTTTTCTGAAACAAAGCTGCTATTGCTTTTAAGTGCTCATTAGGCTACCAAAGAATTGTGTTTCCCGCTAACTTGTTCTATTTTATACTCAATGGATAATTTCATTCGTTCATTTATTTCCGATATACTTTTCTGCTTATCTTTTGTGTCGAAATCAAAGCGCTATTGCAAACATTGTATCGCGATTAAATGGGAGTCTGTAAAGACCAAATTTATTTATTTGAGATTAGATTGATTAAAAATATTGTTAACTGTTGATATTTGCGTTTTTTAACATTTCACTTAAAATTATGTTTTGATGTTAATTAAGTGTAATTGTTAATTAAGTTTTAAAGATGATAATTAAGAGAGTTCAAATCACACAAACCAAATATTATATGGGTAAGGTATCGTTTATTTTTAAAGAGTTTCGTTTCAAATATACAGCAATTATAATTTACAAGTGTATCCTAACGAGCTGTCAACGGAGCCCTTTACACGTTTCCGACTATCCCAAAGGTGATTAGGATTTTTCTTTAGAAATGGTCATCTTTCATGTTCTCTAAGAATGTTGTTTTATCAAGTGCAAAAAGTTGACACAGGTTATGTTTCTTTTACTATAACGCGCAATTACTTGCGTTGACATAAACTAGTTAGCATTGGCTTCAGTTAAATATACTAAAAAGTTTTGTACAAAGCCAGAAAACTTCTCTTCTGAAAAATAAGATTTATGAATCATATTTTCGGTATCTTTCTTTCAAAGTTAATATAATTTTACCACACACAACGGTTTGCTTTAATGCACTTACCTGTAACAAGATTGGCGTGGTGAAACTGGCAGACCGCATCGGCTTCGTACCAAGAGATTCGGTCTCTAAAATAACGGTAGAACACCGGGAATCCCTCCTCTGGTAACACCCATGTGTTGCTTATGTTTACCTGATAACAAGAATTATATTTAGTTAGACTTCATTCAAGATTTTTATAGTATTTTGTAAATATTAGAAAATTAAATAGAAATTATATAGATAACGATTATTATAAATTTGTATATTCAATTTGTACACGAATATTATTTTAATATCTTAAACTAGTTTATTATTTTATTATACTTCTTTTCAGCCGTGAGAGAACAATCACAGAATACTCAGCGTGAAACGGTACTTTAAGCGGTGTAATAAGCCGGCAACACAACCAGTGCGCGGACTGTCGCGTGGTAGTTCATGGGTGGCGTTGTTCTCATACCATACAGGACACCAACCTGTTCCGTTGTCCGCTATAGAATAAAAAAATATACTATAAAATTAATTAGAAATTATACAGATAACTCTTATTTTAAATTTGTGTATTAACGTTATACACAAATAGTTTAGTTGTATTAGTTCAGATGCAGTTCAAGTCTGTGAAACTTCCACTGAAGTCGATTCAATGTGATAGAATTCCACAAGTTAGGTACAAAGGAAACGAAAATTATAAGCAGAATGCGCCAGCGCTGTGGTCTAATGAATTTCTCTCCAACTTTAAAAACTAAAATTGTTCTTGATATCTGCGCGAGGTTTTAGATTCATATATTTGAAACTGTATCTTGACTATATATTATAAAGGTGCGGAATGATGAGTATAGTAGTTATCTCAGATACTTTTAATATACTAAGTTATTTTGCGACGATCAAAAGCGATTATATGTTATAATACACACCCCGGACTCAAATATGAATACACAGCCGGCAACACAACCAATACGCGGATTGTGGCGTGGTTGTCCATGGGCGGCGGTGTTCTCTTACCATATATTATACCCACCTGCTCCATTCACCGCTATACTATAAAAACACCCGGCAAACCAACAAAAATTAAAAATAAATAACTATTTCACAAATACAATTTTAGCCGTGAGAGTAGTTGATACAATAATTAAGCCGGCAGGTCCGGCGTGATACCTTACTACCTCACATAACACCAGTGTGAAAGACGTACAGTACAAGTACGTACAGTTTCGTTTGAGTTAATATACCAAAGGCTCAACAAATTAAACCGCTCAAGCGGTATAATAAAATTGTGTTGCTACAAGCGTGGATTGTAGCATGGTTGTCTATGGGCTATGGTGATCTCTTGTTATTGAAACAGTTGCTATATAATAAAACAAATGTTTTTCAAATTTGTCTTAAAATATTTAAAGAATCATCGAGTTTGTCTCAATGATTCGTTTATATATTCCATCAATATCACTTTGATGTTTGTTGTATCACAACTGAACATTTTATATGCCGAGCATTACCATTCTGTAGAATTATCTGCCTTCAGAGGTATTTCTACACCAATATGACTTGCGGAGTAACAAAAAAGAGTTAACTTAATCCTAAAAGGCCAGCAACGCATTCTTTCGCATCGTGTTTCCATTGCGTAGTACCGCTTTTCCTAGATGCTCGTTTACCTGCGCTTTGATAAAAAAATAAAAGATGATATAATTTTTCAAATTAATGTCACTCACTTTGTTGGATGAATCATAATTCGTTATGGAACTCGGAAATTTATCCGACTAAGTAGATTGTATTGACGACTTGAAGCTTAATAGCCTATACGTTCACAGGGGCGCGGGCGCTAGGACGTGAGATTGAACGAAGCCAAATATACTTTATCGTTCGCGTCTTCACATATTTCTAGTTATTTTAAGGAAGGAGCTTGTGATCAATTAACTTTTTCACTAATTTTAATAATTTTTGGTGTTTGTATAGAGATGGATTATTAATTATTTTTTGTCTATAACAGATATAAAAGATGTGTAATGTAAAAGTCGTAATAAAAATAAATTTAACAAACAGATACAGTAACCTAGTGCTAATTTATCTACTTAAATATAAATACTAATTTAAGTCATTTAAAACGTTATAATTTGTTAACTGTCGGTAAATAAACCAATAATAAAATTGATTATAATTAAACTCGCTGAACCTAAATCAATAGCTTTGATATGTTAATCCAATTAGCATAAAGCAAATGCATTTAATTTCAGTAACATATTTTACGTGTAATGATTGCGATTGTTAAACAAGAGATTTGTGTACAACAATTAGATATTTATTGCGCCTTTTTAATTATTTACCTATTGGTTTTTTCATTTTTATGCTATATCGGACAGCGGAGCAGGTGGGTCTCCATTATGGTAAGAGACTGCCCATGAACAACCGCGCCACAGGCAGCGCATTGGTTGTATTTCAGTCTTTTTACGCCGTTTATGCTTAAGCGGGACTTTTAAGGATCTCCGTTATTCTCACTTACTCTGCGAAACACAGTAAAAGTGCCGTGTGTTGTGATGTGTGTGCCGCTACTCTTCATGTGCGGCGGTGATCTCTTACCATATAGGAGACCCATCTGCTCCGTTGTCCGCTATAGATTAAAAAAACCAAAAGACAGTGCAGATTTTTTTTTTATTAAACATTTTACTAAGATGCATTACAATAGAATTTTTGATGTAAAATATATTGATATAGAAAAACTTAATCTATTAAAATTCTGACATCGTAATTTGTTAAATATCGATATCAGATTATTCGCTTCAAGTTTGAATCGTATAAAGTTTTGAATGATAATGGTCTCTAAAATTACATTGGCAAACTATGTATTCAAATTCTGAACATTCAAATTGGTATGATATAAAATATTTTTATAAAAAGCTCCATTCATTCTTATGAATTGCTTCAACAATATCCGCAGTATCTATTGATAAATATTTTTAAAAGTTATAGTTAAAAAAAAATTTTGTGACATCCAAATTATAATATTTTCGTATTGATTGGTGCTTCAAAGCTCGAAGTATGTTGTAGTATTTTTATAAGTCAGTCAGCAACATTTCTTGCGAATTGAGACTTGCAAAAACGTCAAACAGATTGTCTAAGAAAAATCTGAAAAATCCGGAACACAATGGGTTTTATGTATTTCTTTTATGATTTCATCTCAGTCCGCTATAAAACAGGATTTCCGGTTAAGAGATGGCATCGAGATCGAGAGGTTGTTTGTACTTCAATTTCTACGTATCATATGATACCTCGATAGTTGACGGAATTCGTCGAACCATTTCAGTATACATACTTTATTAAAGAAAGTATAATATCAATGTGAATATTCTATTTATTATTTCGTTCATATGTTTAAAATCATATAATTTTAATCCAATTTAAAAAGCTGAACAATGATAATACGGTCGTATTGTATATGAACATCAGAAATTCTGAAAACAAATACTGATGTAGACATAATACAAACGACTACGAATTCATTGGCTCAAGCCTCAAGGGTCTGAATGAAGACAAGGGTATTGTAAGCCCTTTAAGGTGTTACGTGAATTGCAAATTATAATTATAAGATCATTTATTCATATATTACATAATTTATTAATATTCATAGTAAATGTACTTCTAAAAGTTTTTTTTATTTACTATACCTTTTTTTGTCAATTATATTTATGTTTGAAAATATTTAATTTATATTAAAAGCAGTAAACAACTGCATTAAAAGACCAAAATTGAATATACGTACCGCTCGTCCTTGGACTGTGACGACGAGAGCCAAAAAAAGCCACGTCGTCCACATTACGTAGCGCGAGTGCCTCGTAACAATAAAGTAGCACCGTAGCGCTCCGTGGCCTGTACGTGACTGCCGTGATGTTCAAGCGTAGCTATCGGCGTAGCTACTTTATGTATCTACATATTGTAAACAAAATATAGTATTTTGACAACATTGAAGGACAGGCTAATATTTAAAGGCAGGGCTTCTTGGGTCGAGTATAAACTTTATAAAAGGCGAGGATAAGAATCTAAAATAACGGCGTTGTTTTAGGTAGACTAAATGATATCTCAAGTAAATCTATAAAATATAAAGTCCTCTTTTACAAGCTTAAACACAATGTAGCTTTACAGGTTCATACGAATTTCTTTTAATGAAATAAACATATTTTAGGTGTCTTTTTGTTTATTTAAAATATCAAAAATGAGTATTTTATTTTCATGCTATAAATTTTTAATAACGTTTTATATGTGAGTGTATTGTTAATAAATGGTATTTTTTTTAAAATAAATTTCGATAAATTTTAATTTATTGTGCATAGATATTCTCTTACTTTTAATTTAATAATTACTTTTAATATTCATTATATTTTTAACCTCAAGCAGTGTTAAAAGATAATATCAAAAAGCTGTCGTACTACTATATTACTGCAAAAAGTTTAGTAGCTTTTGTTTAAAAACTTTTGTTTGAAACACTCGAGGTACGGTGAACCAAATTAAAGAGCGCTGCAGAGGAGTAATGATCCTGCGGAGAAAACCTTTTGAAAATGTATAGATGCAGTTTATTAGTGGAACTTTAGACTACAATTCATAAATTTGAAGCTTTAATGAAAAGCAAACTCAATCCCTAACTAAATTTTTTATAGTCTGCTACCAATATACAATACAAAAATCTATGTCATTTTTCGTTGTAAATTCATAAAAATCAAGAACGTTCTCACCTAACCAAACAAAAGTAGGCTTTGTTTCGGACTATTTTTTAAAAAGGCTGCCGTTCTTCAAGAATCACATTTTTTATAATAAATGAATTCTATAAATGGCGGGTCATTTTGGTAATGGAGGATTTTGCTGTCAAATTGAAGCCCCGTATGCGTAACGGAGCACGTACCGGTTCGCTAGTAATTCATTCGCAATAAATACTTTTACAGAAATATTTCTAATATATAGTGATATTAATTGGTAAAAATAATATTATTTGATAGTATTAAAGTACTCGAATATTATTGTCGTTTGATTAATGAACATAGTTCAATTAACTGAGTAATGTGGGCTTTTTAATAAAATTTTAAGTCAATCAAATTTACAGTAAAATTACATTGTTTCAATTTAAACCTAATCAAGTATTCGCATCCCTCGGGTACAACTTTTTTAATTAATCCATTCACATTTTTGTGCACCAACGTAAATGTATATATTTAAATTGTTGTAGAAAGTTCAACCTGTGAATGAAATTTCGTCATTTATAAACCTACAATAATTACCAGGACAATGTAAAAAATTTTAAAAATAAATTTGCTTTTATTTACGTCAACGTTTGGTATTCGAACCGAACTACGCAATACTTTTAGATGAAAACATATATGTTCATTTACCTTGGTTAAGAAGTTATAATTCATATCATTCAAAAAATAAGTTACGTAAAATCCCTAAAAGTTCGTCGTTTCCAAAATGACAGAATTTGGACTATTATTTAGAAAGGGTTCTACATAGCTAATACTAAATAACACTATATACTCAAAGTATCAGTATGCTTAACGAGGTTCAGCATCGGATCGCAACCTAACGAGGGCTTATAAATCTATTTTGTCTACGTTTCCTGTGAATCCTTCCTGTTCTTCTCACCTCTATACTTCTTACATATACAACTATATTAATTTATAAGTACTCTATTACAAATTAAGATATTACGTATGCTAAATTAAAAGCGAATCACATAAGTTTCGTTTATCTTATATACATATTATTATAGTGTTTATTTAATTTTCAATAAATCTCTTAATTAGAATTAGCATATCAATGATTTTAATTAGTAATATGTAAGGTTTTTTTGCGAGCCTCGTAGCTTAATGGTTTTAAAAAGTGTACCATAAGGCGAGAGGTATCGCGTCGGACCGGGTTTCGGGTCCGGATAATTATAATTAAATTTATAGTTTATTCGGTCTCTAGAAGGACTTGACACTGATCGAGCGAGTGTCTTATTACTGTCGCACCCATAGAAAAGCCATGCTAAAGCATATGCGGACGCACTAATTGGGCCGGCTCGTCCGAAGTAATATCTCGGGCTCACAGAATACTCAGCATGAAATGGTACTTGTGCTATGTTTCGCAGATTGAGTGAGGATATTGGAGACCCTTAAAAGTGCTGCTTCTGCGTAAAAATCCGGCGAAACAACTAATGAGCGGACTGTGTCTCGGTTGTTCATGGGCGGCGGTGTTCTCTTACTATATAGGAGATCAACCTGCTCCGTTGTCTGTTTTTTAAGGGCCTCCGATATCCATGCTTACTCAGCGAAACACAGTAGAAGTACCGTTTAAAATAAAATTACCATTTCACGCAGAGTATTCTGTGAGCCTTTAGTATCCCTTTGGATGTACCGGCCCAATCAGTGCGTCTGCATATCCTCCAGTGCAAAAAAAGTTTTCTATTTCTATACTATCAGAGCGCTTTATTTAATTAATATATCTGTGAGAACATATCATAATTTAGTCAAAAAATATGCACTAGAAAATGTTTTTTTTATCTCGTTTTGTTTATAAAATTAATATTTTATAAATAAAAATATATTTTATAATTTATTTTTATTTATACAAAAATGTATTTTATAAACTATGTCTTATTCGTTGAATCGATTATATATGGAAGCTATTATTATATATGTATTTACTTTTATCGCCACTCATTAGTTAAAATTATACTGAGACAAGTTTTATCTCTATATAAAATATACACAACATAGAATACTAGGACATACGGTTATAGTAACAGTTTCAGAGTCACTTCGTATCTATTCTTGTATATTCACATTCACACGGGAAAATGTCCTATTTTTAGAAGAATCCTTGACCGGAACTAATTCCAAAGTTGTCTCTGTATAGAAAAGTAGAATAAACCCTATGTTCGTGTCATACTTTTATTTGAATACTTTTTCGAACATAACGTTTAAATGTAAAGTAAATAAGATTCCTATCGAAAATTTTAAAAATATAATTAGATTCTACTTATACCTTAATCGTTATTTTAAGTCCTAATTAAAACATTAATGCAAATATTATGCTAAAAAAAATTAAAAACTTACTTTAGTGTGTGTAGACTAAAAATATTTAAGCATAAATGTCCACTAAAATAATATTTCACTACGGAAACTGCGTTAAAAATCAATAAAGTCAACAATTAGCATAGTAATTTTCGGAGAGCGATGACAAATAGGTATATCTAATAATAAAACTATTTCTTTACTCTGAAAATAACTAGAAAATGGCCGGCATGTGAATATACACAAAAACGTTATGGTAATAAATAAATCCACATCGACGAAAGATGATTGCAAATTTTATAGTGTTTTGTTTATTGCTTACAGCACTCGAGCGGCGAACGCTAACAAGCAGTACTTGAATTTGCTATTACCCGACGGGAAATTGAATTAATGCCATTAGGATTCAAACTTGAAGGATGTTTTTGTAAGTCAATTTCATATTGTTAGTTTAGTAAAAAATATAACTGAAGTATATTTAGATTTCTATCACAGATTTCTGAAGTGCAGGATGAAAAAAAAATTATTATAATGTAAAAAAATATATAATGTCTAAGTTATTACCATTGCTATATGAAAAAACGGAAGGCATGATTTAAGAATGTGATTGTTGTGTTAATTAAATTATGATGAAGACATAGTTTTAGAGATGTAGTTACCGCTTATTTTTACAATATAGCGGAAAACGGGGCGGGTGGATCTTGTATATGGTAAGATAACACCGCCCATTGACAACAGCGCCACAGTCCGCGCATTGCTTGTGTTGCCGGCTTTTTTATGTCACTCTAGCGGCTTTTGTAAGGGCCTCCGATATCCTCACTCAGCGAAACACAGTACAAGTACCGTTTCACGATGAGTATTCTGTGAGCCCGTTATATCACTTCAGACGAGCCGGCTGAATTAGTGCGTCCATATATGCTTCAGTATGGCTCTCCCACGGGTGAAATATACAGTATAAACTCTATATAACGACACTGAAGGAACTGTGCATTTTATACCGTTATAAAGAGCTGTCGTTAAATGGAGAGAAGAAAAGGTGGATGGAAGACAAGCTAAACCAACTAAAGCCTATTGATTTCGACTTTTTAGGGAGTTTGTCGTTAAATCGAGGGACGTTACATGGAATTTACACTGTATATACTTCTTATCGTTCCATACTAAAAAAGCAGGCTAAATATAAATAAAGAACTCTGGTGAAAATTCTACCATTTTGTGCAGCAATTGTGTTCATTCACCAGACATAATGGCATCTGTATATAGCTGTATATCAGATTAGTTTCGCTCGTGAATAGGAAACATATCCGAACGAAATCTATGCTCCGAACAAAAATTTATACAGGATATTCTTTGTGCTTAGAAATTCACTTTGAAAAGAGCGATCTAATTAGATACTAGAATAACAATAAATTTATCTACAGTAAATACTATGCTATTCTTCAAATCTTCGTATTAAAAAATTTGACAAATGCCTCAGTTCTGACAGCTTCCAAACAAAATGCAACTTTTAAATGCCGATCTAAGGCAAATCTAAGTTTTAAATACCACTCCCGTTGTTTAATGTAACATAGAACATGAAATAAATTCTCATTTTTAAACTGTTCAATATTTAAAGAAAATATTTCAACATAAATTGCAAACGAAACCTTGCTAAAACTCCAACATTTTCAATTTAAGCCAAGTTTTATTTGCAGGATGGTGTATTTCTTATTCATAATACGTCAGGCATCGTCGTATCGCTACTTGCCAGGCCCAGGGCACATTCCATATTCCTACTCCACTCTGGAACGTGACCTGTTAGCCAATGTCACTGAAATACCACACCACGTGCTCCTAGTTTATGGGACCTGGTATTGCTCGGGCAGCCTGACAGCTAGCAAGATCGTGGTCACTGCTGCCAGCTGCTTTATTAATTATAAAGATCAATCAATTGCGGTGAAAATAGGTGCTGAATCGATTACTTCAAGTGGGTATGGGGTAATATTTTTTTGATAAATATAGCAGTATGCTAGTGAAGGTTCCTATGAAACTTGATTTGTCACATTGAAGAACAAATATCAACCAGAAAATTTCAACAATAATTTAATTAAATTCATTGTATTTTGATATTGTACATGCTAACCATGAACGTTTACCGTTTCCAAAAAGGCCGTTTTCTTTTTAAGCTATTACACGATTAAACTAATAAACGTGGTATGTAAATTACGGGTTTTGTCATGAATACAAGAAGCCAAGGCCATCCCAAGGTCAACACGGGGTGGCCCTCTCTTCTGATTAGGAAAGTATTTAAAAAGTATATCTTCTTCGTATAATTTTTCACTACTATATAATTTATTAAAACATATTTAGCTATCGCTACAATATTTTTAAGCCGATACTATTAAAAATATGGTATACAACCTTATTGACGCATTAAAATTACTTTTGATTTTTGAGTACATATTTAGTTTTTGATTATAAAAATTTGGTTATTAGGTGATATTTATTAATGACATATTAATTTAGGATAATAGGTATTTTATAAAATGTTATTCTCTGAGCGTTTTATTTTATAATTTTCGGTAGATAGAATACGTGTACGTGATAGAAATAGTTGGTAATAGGCTATTTACCGCCGTAATAGTTTATGGCCATTGCTCTCGATCTACCTGTCCAAACTTTTTCCTCATCCAATAAATACCGAGAAAGTTTTTTGGGTGTTATTAATTTTTCCTTTGTCCATATTGAAGATTGGGCATCTTCGATTATATATTGAAGGTTTCCAAAGATAAATAATATCTGTTACATGAAAGTACTCTGATTCCCGGTATACAATATAATGTTATGACTTTATGAGTCGTTTATGGACGTGAGATATATACTTAAATGGATGAATAGCAGTATCTATTCTGTAAATTAGGGCAGGAAAACACGACATAAAACTTTCTAAATTTATACTGTCTTTGGTTGAAACCATAATTAATAAAATCATCAAATCTTTTACAGACAAGTAATGTCCGTGCTAGAATTCAAAACACATGAATACTTTAAACATCTCAGCAAAAGTGATAATGACATCGCAATAATAGTTCTAAAGGTTTCTTATAATTTTTTATTTTCTTTATATATTTTATGGTGTAGCGGATTAGTGCGTTAAGTGCAAAATGAAAGCTTCATCATATGCTACAGCATGGATCTCCCATGGGTGCAACAGTATTAAGACAATAGCCCGGGCACTGTCAATCCCGAGACCGGAATAAAAAAAATTAAAAAAAAAATTAAAACTATAACTGTCCGAACTGAGATTCGAATCCGATACCTCTCGCTACATGGAAAATTTATTAAACTAATTAGCCACGAAGACCTCAAAATTTTATTTTATTTCTAATTAAGATATATAATCTTAACTCTATAATTTCCTCCTAAATTAATCTATTATTAAGATCTAGATTTTCGACTAGCCAAGAAAGTTATTGACGCTCTAGGATTAAAACATTGAGACAGTCAAAAAGTCTACCTTTTATAGATAGACCGAATATTAATATTCCAGCCGCTGTGAAGTATTTATCTAATAGTATCTACATAATAATGAAATTTTATTTTACAGGAACATGTCAATTTCAATAACGGCAATGTTGAAAAAACTACTTTGCTTGAGTCTGACGTTGCTGTCCATGTGAATATGCCTTTACGTGTTTACGGCTGGGGTGGTCCGGTATGTAACAAGCCAACAACCTGTACGTATGCGTCGTAAGGTCATAAGTTAGAATAAGTAGCAATTGTCGCTTATTAATACCCGATCTACATACTTATTAACGTTATAACTTTAAAACTTTATTACGTTAAAATTAAGATAATTTTTACTCTTTTATTTTATGCTAGGTATATTATGTGCATTCATTTTTGACATTACGTAGAAAAAAAACAACTAATTTGTTAATAACGCCCTCTATTATAACTTATATAAACTACAATAAGCAATTGCAACTTCGTAACGCTATTGTTTGTGAAATACCTAGTTTTGTCTCTTTAATGTTTTCTTTATTAGCCGCTAGATCCATTGAAATCAAATAGATGAAAATCTACTAAATTGGGTTTTCTTTAATCTATTTCCGTCATTAACTTACAATTAAAGATATCTCAAATTACTTAGATTAAATTAAAACAATCTTAAAGTATATATTTTTCACCAAAACTTAATAAATTGTTTAATGGCCTGTTTATAAAGGCCACGTGTTGCTAATAAATAAGTGACAAATGATACAATAAAATACTAAAAATAGCTTGGTACAAAGTGGAAATTTAAATTCAATTATTTTTAAACTATTCAGGAAAAGGCTGTGAAATACCAGAACATGCCTCTCTGTTCGGAAATGCTTGTTATTGACAAAAAGGATTGTGCTTCCCACTATGGAAACTTAATAACATCTTCAAATTTTTGTGCTAGATTTAATCCTGTAAGTACTTTATTTTAATAGAATCAAGGCCGAGCGTTCTGAATAAAACTATATATTATTTTTACTTTGATGGCGGGTGAGTCCTAAGTCTGTCTTAATCGTGGAAGAACCGAACTGAATCATACGCTGACGTGCTAATTGGATTGGTTCCATAATCATTGTAATATACCATTGTAAAATAGTACTTGTTCTGTTTTGTTCAGTGATGTTATCAGAGGCTTACCGCAGCGCGGTTTCAACATTAGGGAACTTAAGCAAGCTATTGTTGACTACGTTATAGTATAAAAAATTGTTTTTAAATTTATTATTCTATTAAAATAAATCATGCTGTTTGTTCATAATAACTTTTTTATAACAAAACATACTTTACACAAGCTCGTTGGCATTATTTGAGTTCATTATCTTTAACGTTACAAATCCTAGTATTACTGGTAAACACCTGTATTACTATCTATTAAACAATTTACTATTTAAAAAGAAAATTGTTTTATTTAGGTACATAGAAAGTAATTACGAAAATAACTTAACTGTCGGTAAAGCTATAGATTAGATACACTATTAGATATTGTAGGCAATTTCGTTTTTTATGTCAAGATAATAATGAAATATTACTTAAAAGGGGTTTGATTTTAGTATTGCTAACTGAAATATGTATCAAGTATTTATTTTATTGTATAGAAGATAACTGATGGCAGCTTTATATGCATTGATTTTATCCATAGTTAACTACAATAGTTAACTACATATGTAGTTAACTTGTAAATTCACCAAAATATTAAGTAAGTTATATCTGAAACACTTGTCCTACTAATAGTTTAAATGTGAAAGTTTGTGAGTATGAATGGATAGTTTTTTGTTAATCTTTCACGCAAAAACTACTGAATGGATTATTAAACTTTATAATAATATAACTTATTCATCAGAATAAAACAGATTATAGTTTATATTGCTATATGTAGATATATAATTTCTACTTAACTTATATTTATTAATAAATAGGATTGGCTTTTGAACAATTTAAAGTAGCCATTTCAATTTTAACTTTACAAGCACGTATCATTTGGTGGATTAGTAAGTTTAGTGAATTTCTTCCGATATGGTTTTTAGGAACGGATGCTGAGCGACAAAGGTGGCGGTGCGATGTACAATGGAATCTTAGTGGGGATTCTTTCAGAAGGAGGCAGTAGCAATGCAACACCACATTACGCAATTCTTACTAATGCCTCATACTTTTATAGGTAAAACCCAAAACAGGTTGTTTTAGATGCTGATCTTTTGTTAAAGATATTAATGGTATAATTGATATATCATACAAGCATGTAACTGTCGAGGCCGTAAGTTTAAATAATAATTTTGAACAAATCATATGATTGTCACGCCTTAGCTTGATGACAATTTCTCTGAAAATATTTTGACTGTGATAATTATTATAAAATACTATCATAAGATCTAATTATTTGCAGACTTATGTACATAAGTACTGACAGGTTAAGTTTGTTTTTGTAAGATATAAATCAGATGATATGCCACGTCGCAAAATCTATGCATTGCAAACTAATTACTCAGAATATTAAAAAGCTGGATTCTCTATCAGTAGATCCTTCAGTAAACCGTAATTTAGTATTTAAATATATATTATTCTTCTTTAATTTTGTATAAACAAACTTACTTTAAGTCTCTGTTAGAATGTCTTATAATAAAATTTATTGATACAAAGTTGAATGAAACTACAAGATTTCTTGTCAAAAAATTGGTTAATATAAACACATTAATAATTACATTATATCCACAGATTAGGAAAATCTATGATCAAAAAGGTTGTAAAACTATAATAATCATTTAAAAGTAGTTATTTTACACTGTGTCGAATTTAAGTGGCGCATTGCGTCTCATGCGGTTTTTCCGCTGGTCACGTATTTATATGTACATAAAATGTAAAATGAACCTCTGTATCGAGCATAGTGCGGACATATTTTTGCATATGTAATCCGCAAGGCTTTTTCAGGGGTTTATTATTTATATGTCTTATTTCTATTTCTTTATCATTAAGTCGATATATTTATAGATTTCAACTGGTTCGTACCAATGATCTGACGCAACTTAAAGATAAACAGTTCGGTCTTGTATAAATAGTGTAAAACATAAGTTTCATATATTTATAGAATGATATAATTACTATATTCCATGAAAATATTTTTAAACTTATTTTTATGACTACCTATTGACATAAACAAACCGTTAAAAGATTTTTGTTACATTTAAAAACAATTAAAATTACATTGACCGCAGATTCTTTGTTAATCTCTCTCGGTTTACACAAAAATGACACAGTTAGATTTGAGTTTCTTGATGTATTGTGATCCGGTGGTTACTGAGTACAACTTAATTTGTTTTTAAGCAAGAAATTATTTGCTTTGATCGAATTTCTTATGCTTGAGTAATAGTATTAACTGTTCTCTTTTTAGATAAATAAGTAGTTATCACAGCGAGCCAAGAATATAATTGTGGTATTTGCTATTTTTTTCAGATGGATAAAACTAAACACGGAAACCTATTTAAAAAAATATTGTAAAATAAACGAGTCTACTGAATACTATCTAATGTCGTCGAAGGAATTTCCAGAAACCTGACTGTGATTATTTTGTATAATGAGTCACTATTATTAAAAGTATTATATTGTAAGAAAAACTTTATTTCTTATATTATTTGCGAGTATTAACAATAAAATCCTTCCTAGAGTTGTGTGCGTAACAACACATTTGACCACATATTTTTATTTATATAGATACACAACATAAAAGTAGGTAATAAATCAATAAGTCGATATTACCTGAAGCAGATAACTTTGTGTACTGATAGCAAAATAAATATGAAAACTAAATAGCCCTCTTATCACTGATAATATAGCACTTGAAATTAGGTATTAATACTAAGATCGTTTTTTGCTTAAGTAGTCGTTATATATAAAATATACAAACCGAATTTTCAATTCGTCTCTATATGTATATCTCTAGTTAAGCTAACAACAGATATAAATACGAATTCATAAGAAAAGTGAGAGATAGCACGCTTAACATGTTTCGAAGCTCTGCTCTTACCCGCAAGGTATGTGTATGTATAACGTATTGCTTTTGTTCTAATTGGACACTTCTGTCAAATAAATATTCGCCATGTTATGAATTTTATTTTTATAATAGAGGAGTTTTTGTTTTATAACACCCTGAGATGGCTTGAGATACATAGTTTTGTGGGACCTATCGGTTTATCGATTTACCATCTAACGGTTCTGATTCAATTTCCTATTGTTTAGGACAACAAATAATTACTTACTACTTGCTAGTTCTCGACAATATTATGGAATCACTGTCATTTTAATATCTCAATAATATTTACCCTGTGTTAAATGAAAATACATACAGTTAAGTTATATTTTTATTCAGACAAAAGCTGTAGATAAAACTCTCAACATTGTTTTGTATCCATTTTCTAAAATACAAAACGTTGGCGTATAAACTTGGTTTGTTTTTCTTTGCACATCCGTCTCCATGGGATACAATTCCTATAACCGTCCTGAAAATATTTATATACGTAATAATATATTAATAAAATCTATATAGGAATGCCAGCTAGCGTAAAAAAATACCACCAAAAGCTATGATAGGATTTCTTTTTTGTTAAAGTTAAAGTAAAAAGTAAAAGGGTAAGTCAAAATCTTACCTATGCCAAAGAACACCACCTCCAGAATCTCCTTTACAAGTGTCTCTATCTCCTTCACCGTATAAACAGAACATGTCTACGGTGAATTTCATTCTATGCATCCTTTCACAATCCTGCTTAGGTACATAGCGTAGCTCTGTCTGCATCAACCCTAACTCAGACACTGGACCATCGTACTGAAAATTATTTCAAGTATTATCAACACGTCACTATGGCCTTGTATCTGATTTCAATAATTTAATATCTCACACCATGATTTTATTGTCGGGAATACTAAAACAATTTTTTTTTTTGTACCATGATGCGAGAGGTATCGCGTTCGAATCCCGGTTCGGACAATTGTAAAATATAATTTATTTTGGCGTCTGGATAGGTTTGACAATGGACGCGCGAGTGTCTTAATACTGTCGCACCCGTGGGAAAGGCATGCTGAAGCATATATTAACGCACTAATTGAGCCGGCTCGTTCGAAGAGATACCACGGGCTATAATACTTACTCTTAAAAATAGCCCAGCGCAGAAATCCATCAACACAACCAAAGCGTAGACAGTGGTGCGGTTGTTCATAGGCGGCGGTGTTCTCTTACGATTTAGGAGACCCACCTGCTCTGATATCCGCTATAGAATAAAAAACAATTAGTCTTATTAGGTTAAACTATATACGTTCAAATCAAATTTCAATATATCTTTAATGTGTTAAATGATCTAATTTAAGTATGTTTCTTTTAACTCATTAATAAAATAAATATACATGATGAGTACATATATACATACATTAGTATACAAGTATATATATTGTTGATATTTGAATTTATGTTTTCTGCACCATTTAAACAAATTAAATCAAAACCAATTGAAAGCAATATATTGCTTTGTTGATAAGCTGCATTTAAAATATAATTATTTATCACACGAATTATATTATGTATGATAAATATATTTATAAGTCTATTGAGTATTCTGATATGTATATCTATGACTTAACAATCTTGTTTCGCCAATCCAAATCTATTTGCATATGTAAATTTAGAAACCTTTGTTTTTCCCCATCCCGTGGCAATGAAATGTGTTTCATTAGGATTCATCCACCTATCTGTGTTGACTAATAACGCCTTCTCGGACCTCTTGCCAAACTTAATTGGGCTTGTGACAAATATAAGGGCGATGTCACATGCGAACGGCATAGCTTTGTTGTAGTCTTCGTGTATGGTGAAACGTGACACAGCATATGTTTCTGCCGAGTGGTCGTAAGTGAATCTTGAGCCTGCAATTATTTCAATCTCTGTGATAATTATAACAATATAACTTTATTTGCATTAAATATGGTAATTTCATACTATTACAATACGCATATAGTTCCAACATGTTTTGCAAGAATGCTTATTTGCCTGCAAACCAATGTCCTAAGTCCGAAACAATTGTTCATGTTTATATCAAGTCAATATTTTTATTAATATGTTGTTTACAAACTCCTTTATATTATAAAAATTATATAAATTTCATCCATCATCAAATCATATCGTTTACTCTTAAATAACCTTGAGTTTAAACTCTTTAAATTACTTGGTATTTTATTGTATTTTATTTATTGTTGTTATTTATTGTATTATTATATTTGGTTAGCCTAGGAAGAGCAAGAATAATACGTCTCTGCGTAATAACAATGTAATAAAACTTAATTTCAATAATATATTCAAATAATAGGGTTAGGTATTTGAAAACTGATGTTGGCGAATAAACTTAAGAAACTTAAAAAGACATGGTTTTAATTAAATACTGCTATATTACATATTCAATCAGTTTTAAGTTGCCATCTCGATAATATGAAAATTCCTAAGATCTTAGGTGTAGCAATATCAATGATGGTGATAATATCTAAGTAATTTAATAAATTAAATTTGGAAAGCCTCGTAGCTCAATGGTTTAAAAAATTTACCATGAAGCGAGAGGTATCGGGTTCGAATTACACCAGACAATTATAAATTATAATTTATTTAATTATTTGTTCGGTCTCTAGAAAGGCTTGACAGTGGCCAGGAGACATGCTGAAGCTTTTGCATTTTAATTGAGCTGGCTCGTCCGAAGTCATACCACGGGCTCACACAATACTCAGCGTGAAACAGTACTTTCGCTGAGTGAGTGAGGATGTCAGAGACCCTTGTATATGTCGCTAAGTAGCATAAAAATCCGGCAACGCAATCACTGAGCGGACTATAGCGCGGTTTCCACGAGCGGCGGTGTTCTTTTACTATATAGGAGACCCACCTTCTTCGTTATCCGCTATACTATAAAAAAATTAAAGCTGTTGCTGTTAAGTTTTCTTACCAACTAGAACTATCATTTCACTGATATCTTTGTTATGATCGAAGCAATGAGCTGCTGTAAGAACACTCCAGCTATTCAAAATTGTACCTGAACACATGGCACCGTGATTGAAGAACTTTACAGCGAACGGGAAGGTCTCTATATTTACGGGCTTCCCGCCAACTATTCTACCTTCTAGATTATTAACCACGGTGCATCCGGCACTTGCGCTCAGTAAAATAGGTAGATAAAATAACATAGTTTAATCTTTTCACTAATCATCGCTCAGATTTCGAAAATCACAGCCAATACTCGTTAACGCAATTTTTATTGCATTTATAATAAAATTAATTTAATCTGTTTGTAGTAACTGATAAGATTTATTAATTTTAGTTTCACGATCGTTTTATGGCTCTTTAATATACAGATAAACAAACCTTGAAAATAGCATAAACCACAATTGCAGATACATATTTCACAAAGAATTTATGATTAAATTTTTATTATGAAAATTTACAAATTAAGAATTAATATTATGAATTATTTTCAAATCATTGAATACGTGTTATTAAAACACAACGTAAAATATGGAAATTTAATTAATTCGGTTTGCCTGGAAGACAGAATTCATTATTACTCGTCCTTTTCATACATGAAGGTTCCACAATAAACACATCGCGATAGCATTCTTGATGTGAAATGGTAGAGACGGAATTCATGTTAAGTTCTCCGCCCGCCCTACGGTTAGTCGTCCAACAGAGCCCGCTCCAACCGCGCGCCACTCTCGCCTCAAATAACCTCATTTAGGTTACAGTTTCTATATAGTATTACCTAGATAATAAATCTAAATTAAATGGCAAATATAATCATGCCTATTTTGACTTTTTGGATAAACTAAATGTTAGTAAACGAATTAAACTTGCTTTTTCGGCTTACTCATAATACTAACAAAACAATATTGATCTGTGGTTTTAAAATCATGCTTAAATAATATTGTATTTGTAAGGTAAGTGTTCTGTGTTAGTATAGTAATGAATATTGAGTTGTTATTTGATATACACCTGTTTGATTCAAGACATCGAAATGTGCAGTACTTATATTCACATATGACATTATAATTAATATTAATAAATTTGCAAAAATTATTATTTCAAGAGCATTAAATATTTAAGTCTTTTAAAATATTTGACACAGAGAATATTTATATTAAATTATAAATAAATATACAACCCTAAAACATGGCCAATAATTGCATTTTCATCTCATTTAGTTATGACATGTAGTTATTTTATTTTAAGTTAATTTAGTTATTAATATACGGTGAAAGTAAATAAATATTAAATAAATTACCTATGTCCAGTAATGGACTTAATAGACTTAATAATTGATGATGAATAGATTAGGATAATTTCAGTTGACGCAAAAATGTTTTTAATGTTTTGAGAGCTTCGTAGCTTATGGTTGTAAAAGTGTACCATGAAGCAACAGGTATCGGCTTCGAATCCCGGTCAGTGCAATTATAAATTAATTTATAATTTATTCGGTCTCTTGGAGGGCTTGACAGAGGCCGAGCGAGTGTCATTATACTGTCGCATCCAAGAGAGAGCCACGCTGAAGCATATGCAGACGCACTAATTGTCCGGTTCGTTCAAAGTGATACCACGGGCTCACAGAATACTCAGATTGAAACGGTACTGGTATTGTGTTTCGCAGAGTGAGGGAGGATATCGGAGGTCCGTAATAATGCCGCCTAAGTGGCGTAATAAGCCGGCAACACAACCAATGCGCGGACTGTGGCGCGGTTGTTCATGGGCAGCGGTGTTCTTTTACTAAATAGGAGACCCACCTGCTCCGTAGCCTGCTACACTATAAATAAATAGCCCAGTAGAGATTAGGGGATAAATATATTGACTTTGTATAGGCAATTGTTCTTAATACGAAAAGCGATATAACAGCTTGCAAATTGTGAGAATAAACGAGTTAACGTGGCGACATTACCTAATCACTCGTTTATAATCTACTGTCGAAGGGCTGGCTCTAAAATTATCTCTCTCTCTTCTTATTATTACAATTTCTTTTTTCTTATCTCTCAATATGGAATCAGCTATGTGATGCAATATAAAACATATTTTTATTCAGAGCGCTTGAACTAAAGCGACAGTATCTTTGATTGATTTATGTAAATTCTTTAAAGATATCGTCACGTCTGCCTGCTCGTATATCATGTTTATAGTTATCTTAGATATTCTATACGAAGTCCTAAAAAAAAAGCTTTTCAATTGTTCACAACAGTTTCTAATGTTGGTATAGAAATTAACATTAGAGTTCATAGAATGATCTTATAAACATGAGACATTATTTCAATGTCCATTCAATTATTTATAAAAATAAGTCGATTATGTTATTTATTCGTTTTTCATATTTTTGAGCTAGTGTTTTCAAAATATTTATTTACTTCCAAGAAACGAGATTAGAAGAATATTCCCAAAATTTTTGGTTTTTGATTTTTATGTAAACAGGGAGGCAAACAAGCAGGAAGCTCACATTGGAATTGCAATCTACCACCTATGGACACCCCCAACACTAACTTAGCCACGGGTGCGTTGGTGGCTTTATTATATTTTCTTAATTGATTGAAATTTTAATATTTTAAGCGTAATTTAAAAAGTTTCGCACATTTTAATCGTCAGATTTAATTCCCAGCGAGACAGCCCTACAAGAATGGAGTTGTTTTCTACGTACGCTTAACCCGTCAGTGTAATAACGCGCGAACTGCACACGCGCTCAAGGCTAAGTTGTTTCTGATTAAGTTCCTCAAATATTGTGTACAGTAGTTTTTAATGATTTGACCAACTTTAATAGATATATTAATAAAGTATTTTTATTTAAAGATGAATTATACAGTTTACATCGCGAAATAAAAAAGAGCTATTTAAAAAAATTGAATCGATTATCTTCAGCTTGCATTAAACTTTAACCGTTACAAGCTACGTAAAAACCCTTGCGAAATTACTTGTACTTTACTTAATTTTTATGTTAATCTGTTGTCATTTTTTAATAAAAATATAAATTAATTTAAAGAAATAAATAAGTAAAATTATAATCTTATATATCATCGATACTGTCTTATGATTAAGTGAATCAATGATCCCATTTATTTTCTCTCTTCGCGAATTTTTATTTACTCATAGTAGGTAAATGGCACAGAAAAGGAAATCAACCTTCAATCAGCAAACTGGTCAAGGTTGAGGACGATTTGGAACTCGGTCAAGATGTAGCAACGCTTGACGAAGGCTCACACATTGTATTCCAATGTTATTAAATATATATAGAGTCAAAATCTGTTACAGCGAATTTGAAGGGACTGTGTAATTTTCCGTCTTTATATACGATAATTGTTATTAGCAATATATTAATTACACAAGTACAGGAGTTATATTAGTTGTGTAGTTATATTACCATAGGTGTATATCTTTTTTTCTCGTGGGTCTCCTATATGGTAAGAGAACACCGCCGCCCATGAACAACCGCGCCTCAGTCCGCGCATTGGTTTTCTTGCCGGATGACATTTACATTCACAATTGTTTACTTATTATTTTAAAACGAAATCCAATAATTCTGAAAAAATTAAGATCAACGACTGCCCTTATTTTGGGTCCTTCAAGTTTTTAAATTAGACGAAGTCTCATTGATATCAAATGGCCGAAAACTTTTCTCATCATTATAAACAATCGACCGAATGTTTAGTTTAAGTGTCTTAATGAGGTGATTTATTCAGTGTCCTATATTTTTAAATTGTATCAGCATAGTTTCAAATTATTCGAATTTAAAAAAAATATATTCTATAGCGGACAACGGAGCAGGTAGGTCTCTTATATGGTAAGAGACCACCGCCGCCCATGAACAACCGCGCCTCATTCCGGGTTCACATTGGTTGTATTAACGGCTTTTTTACGTTCAAAGGCCTCCGATATCCTCGCTCACTCTGCGAAGCACAATACAAGTACCGTTTCATGCCGAGTATTCTGTGAGCCCGTAATATCACTTCCGACGAGCCGGTCCAATTGGTACGTCAGCATAAGCTACAGCATGTCTCTCCCACGGGTGCGGCAGCATTAGGACAATAGCCCGGCCACTGTCCCGACCCAGGATTCAAACCCGATACCTCTCGCTTCATGGTACACTTTTAAAACCATTAAGCTACGAGGCTCTCTTTAGTTGATTTTTGATATGGTTTTATTATTCACACGAGTTTATTAGGTCTATAAAAGTAATATATATATTCTACTACTAATCACATGTTATAATTGTTACACAATTATAATAGTTTTAATAAATAGTCTCAGACGAATTTGCTGCGCAATCTGCTTTGTTGAATCTCTTTTGTATGTCTTCTGATATTTACATTTTCATTGAAGTATCTATGTACTCGGACGGTCGTAAACAACCTGAATCGACCTTTATCGTTCTTTTAAATATGACACGACAAGGGAGTATCGATAAAGCTGGCTCAAGGAATTTAGTGGCGCATAAAGACAAAAAATATTTGTTGCGACATCTGTATTAAATTCTTCTTTTATATAAGAAATCAATAGAGGAAATATCAATGTTTGAATGTATTATTCTACATTTATAAATGGAAAATTCACGTGAAAACCTCATTGGTATCATATATCTTTTAAATCTTGTGGCAGACTGCGAGATTAGGTTGATTTTATCAAGCTATATTTTAAGAAAAATATGCAATCTAATGAATAATTATTTTTGTCACAAGTGAAGTCTACACAGCAATTTTTTAACTGTGCACTGTAAATAGACTAAATTAATTAAAACGTTAAATACATATTCTGCTTTAAAGATACACAATATACAACGCACATATATGAATATATGTGTGTATAAAAAAAGCCAAGTGCAAATCGGTCATGTGAAGATAAACAGATAAATCGATAAACCTTGCTCTGTGCTCTGGAGGCGTGACAGCTGTCACAAATAGCTGTATCAAAGAACCATTATCTTATTTAAATGACATTTTAAGGAAAAATAAACAGATTCTGATTTATAAAGAATTTTAGAAAGATTTGGAATACATATAAGAAGCAATTTCAATGAATTGTTATACGTATTCCGTGTGGTCACCGGATCAAAATAGTATCACTCCCAGTCTTACTAATTGGATGTCGTAAGAGGCGACTAAAGGACATTTCACCTGAGGTTAGCAGTTGCGCCCTTCTGAGTACAGCAAATGTTCTGCGATCACCACCCCGCCTGCCAATCGTGGTGAATAAGGCAAAACATCCGCCATGAATCAGACCATTTATCAATATTTCATCATCATCAGCCCATCTAAATCCACTGCTGGACATAGGCCTCCCCCAAAGACGCCCACCCGCTGTGATGTTGAGCGATGTGGATCCAGCGGTTGCCCGCGACCTTTGTTAGATCGTCTTTCCATCGTGTGGCGGGACGTCCCACTT
>DWCF01000773.1:0-38697 GCA_018230265.1 Delias oraia
TCTTCTCTCCATTTAACGACAACTCTTTATAACGCTATAAAATGCACAGTCCCTTCAGTGTCGTTATATAGAGTTTATACTGTATTATAATGTTTTTGTTCGGACCTTGATTTGAACCCTATTAAATACGCTTCGTGGTAGGCGTATACCATCAATTAGCTACGAGGCTCTCAAAACTATGTTTAACATTCATAAAGCGCCGTTTATAGGTAGTCGGCCTATAATTAGTTTAAATGACAGCACGATTCGACATTCGCACGTCCTCCTAAATCAAACGTTTACACTGATGACTAACACGCGCCCATCAAATTCACGCGTTTGTCAAACGTGGTCTAACGTTTGCGAGTTTCGGGAACTCTTGCGAATAGTTTGTCCGGATGTTACGTCCGCCATTCAATAACAAGACCTCCATCTGAACTCTTGAATGTACTTTCTAAACTACACTTGGTGCTTTAACCCCGTGCTCGTCAAACTGCGGCCCGTGGGCATTATTTGTGCGGCCCGGGGCAATGTAGATTGCATTAATAGTCACCTATATCTATATTATCTACATGTCATACCCATAAACAAAATCAATATCCGACTTTGTATAGAGAGTGTAGAGAAGTGACACACATACAGACACACACGCATTTATAAGGTTAGTATGTATTAGATGCAAGGGCTCTTGAAGCACCTTTGCATATTCTGCGGCCCGGCCCTGGTACTCATGTTAGATTGTCAAGTGTGGCCCTTGGCCAGAAAAGTGTGACAACCGCTGCTTAAACCTCGTGGAATTTATAATATAGTTGGGTTAATCTCTTCACGGTATTCTCTCGCGGTATTCTTTTATGAGGTTACGAAGACACATATGGAATTTTAGTACAATACAGAGGGATATTTGGTTTATTGTTTATGGGACGACTTTTTACGCCGCTGAAGTGACATAATTTCAATGGCCTTCGATATCTTCACACACTCAGCAAAACACAGTACAAATACGGGTACACACAAACTATTCTGTAAGCACGTGGTATCATTTCGGACTACGAGCCGATGCTTCGCATCATAGACTATGTAGGACACTTGTATATTTATAAAAAAGTATCAAGAATCCGGATTTACCTCGGTTCACTCACAATTTTTGTCAATAAACTACTGGCCTGATATTAAATTAGTATTGTAGCAATGGTCAAATGAATTTTCGCCGAACTACGCAAACTCAATTATGAGTTGAGCTTTGTCTAACAGCCCGTAATGTACCCATCTGCTTACTGAATTTGATTATCTCAAATCCCCTCAATGTCTACAAAATATATTTCACCACGCGCCTCGGCCCTCAATTGGGCTATCATTTTATATTTTAAAGGCCTTACGAAGCCTCTCGCCTTTCACAAGAAGTTATTAATAATTGCCAAAAATTGTTCGCTGTTATTTAAATATAAAACAAACTTTTATGTTTTAAATTAGGAGCCTCATGGTTGAGTAGCCTTGTAAGCTACCGTGACGCCATACGCACGGAGTTCGAGTCCCGGTTCGAATTCAATGTTTAATTTAATTAATAAGCCCGGCAACACAACAAAACACAGATCACGGTTGTAATAAACTGCGGTGATTATACCATCAAGAAACCACATTGCTCCGTTATTCGCTATAACGGGGGGAAAATAGATAAGACAAATAAAATAATGATTAAAATAGAAATGGACTAGACATACTATACATAATAATGAAAGATGGTACAGGTAACGGAGTATACATATCCTACAGAAGTTAAAAGTGAATTTGAAATGGTATCCTGGGATGGGAAAACTTATCCCAAATCAGAGGAGACCAACTCAGGATCTATGAAAGAACCTGCGGAAGATGCTGTAAAGCCACAAAATAATAAATATAAAGAGTCAATCTCTGAATTAAATATTGTTAAATTAAAATTGTGAATATTAAAAAAACTGTATAATAGTCTACATCACACCTTCCCTAACTCGATTTCAGAAACTATGCTCAGAAAAGTAATAATAATTAATGTCTCTCGATTTAAATTGTTGTTTTGATTTGTACGTATTTTGTAATAAAAAATAGATTCTGGAGTTTTTCTGAAAACCTTTTCATTTTTAGTTCAGTAGGTAGTTTTGATTATGGGAGGGGGAGCGTCGCAAGAAAAAAAAACAATTCTATAGGGCGCCATAGTGTAAATGAGTTTCGGTTTATATAGTCCATGTAGTCTATGGTTATATAAGTTTTCTACACTATTACCGCATCTAGAAAGTGAGGTCTAGAAAGCGAAAGCTGTGCTACCACTGCTGTGGTCTGAATTTATTTATTTCATCAACAACCACATCACATACATTAACTTAGTTACAACAGATAAATAGGCTCACAGAATACCAGCAGAAACAATACTTTTTTCGTTGAATGAGTGAGGATATCGGAAGGCTCTTAAAATGCCACCTAATCGGCGTAAAAAGACGGCAACACATCCAATGCACGGACTGTGGCGCAGTTGTCCATAGGCGGCGGGGTTCTATTACCTTATAGAAGACCCGCCATAGCAACTAAGAAAATAAACTAAAAACTTATCTATAAAAAACTATGAACCTAAGTATTATTTCCTAGCGTTCCTCTGATATTATTATAATTAATTCAGTTTCATAACTTTATTTGTTATATAACTCTCGTGACACTGTGTCCCTCACGATTTCATGTTTTTGTTAGACGTTTGTTTTGCTGGCGTGACAAGGTATGACACTTTTTATAGCGTTTCTTTTATTTATTAATTGCATAGTCAAAGATTTTTATACCTTGTGAAATGGTAGAAAAATTTAAATTTGACGTTCAAAAAGTGATATTTTTTTATAATATAACGGAGGCCATTGTCCAGCAGTAGACTTGATAGGCTGATAATGATGATGATGGACAATGGAGCAAGTGGGTCTCCTATATGGTAAGAGAACACCGCCGCCCATGGACAACCGCGCGACAGTCCGCGCATTGGTTACCGTTTCTACCGTTTCGTTGGAACCGTTTCACGCTGAGTATTCTGTAAGCCGTGGTAACATTGACGAGCTGGACCAATTAGTGCGTAACCATATGCTTTAAGCATGGCTCTCCCATGGATAAAATATTATATGTATGTATGACATATGTATTTGTATCTAATTTTGAATAAAATACTTAGCCTCTGGAAAATTACTAACAAATATGAGTAGATTAGTAACCATAGACGTAGTTGGTAACGGTGCAGGCGTCTCCTTTATAGAATGAGGTCACCACCGCTCATGGAAAACCGCGCCACAATCCACCGTTTGATTGTGTTGCCTACTTTTTACGCCAAACGAAACACAATATAATAAAATATACGAGAACACATAGAACGATGATAACCGACGAATTTTCTATAAAAAAGACACTGATTCGCAAACCGCGTGCCAAAGAAAAGCCCAAATTGAGTAATAAACCACGTTTTACTACTGAGAGACATATTTCACTTGAGTGCCGTGTCTACGCTCCGAGACAATAAAACTGTTTACGATAGGGCGCGACTTCGTTCCCCGCACACAGACTCCGCATGGTGACGGCTCCGGATTCTTTTCATATTTTAACCGACCTTCGAGAAAAAGAATTCTTCAACCTGAAAAAAAAATTTGCAAAACATGGGATGGCACTTCGTAGCTGACTTAGGTTTAGACACCACATTAAACCTAATCCACGCACGACGAAATATGAGTGAGGATATCGGAGAACCTTAAATTTACATCGCTTAAGCGGCGTAAAAAGCCGACAACACTAACAAAACCCGGTTTGAGGCGCAGTTGTGCTACTTTTGCCCTATGAAGATCGGTTAGAAAGCCGAAAACAGATGAAAAACCGCCGTATTATATTATAACTGAGAAAAACTGTTTGTCTAATAATATAATTTAATATAATTTAATATAATAATATAATTTTTATGACATTTCGAGGTCGTTTGGATTTTATTTTCTAAAAACAATTATATGTCGTTTTTTTAATACTGTCACACATAACTGTCGCTATAAGATTATTTCGGGAAAAGTTATATAAAAATGTTAAGTGTAAAGAAAACCTTGAACTCTTTATTAAATAAGACACTTTTCTCTATCTAGCATAGACAAAGCCAAAATGACAACTCTTGACTATATGCCATATATATTGTTTTACATATTTAGAAAAGAATTATTACAGGAATTATTAATTTATATTGTACACATAATTGTTTATTTATAAGCCTACAAGTAAGGGCTTTAAATTACGTTATTAAATAGAAACGGAATTTAACTAGTATTTTCTTCAAAAAACTAAAAATAACATCATAAAACTACATTACTAAAAATAATATTATATGTATATGATTATTATTGAACCGCAGAGTATATAAGAAAATCACACACAAATAAGAAACGTTGGTCCTCTCAGCATTTTCTATTGCATTTATCACGGGAATGTTCTGTTTTGATTAATACCTGCAGCTGAATTTGACCATCGAACATCGAAGCAGGATATACTTTCATCCGTACCACCTCGATGTTTGTCGTTCCACAGCTGTGTGTTTTTAAAGGTATTATGTGCCGCGCACTTTGTGGATTCAGTTTTTAGCCAGCTGAGGTATTTTCAAACCATTACGACATGGAGACTTTCATAAAAGGACCGGCAAGGGCTAGAGATGTCCATGATCGGTGAACTGCTTAACCTAGATGAGCTTCCTGCTTATTTGCCTTTCTATTTTCATAAAAATAATAATTTATTTGCTATGTGAATGAAATATGACACAAGTAGGTTGCATATCTAAAAATACACTCAGTACATATAGATCTTTTATATTCCCTAATGAACCATATAAAGGCATGCGAGTGAGTGAATTAGATCTGTGGTCGACTAGTACGATGAACCTCGCTAAATGACCACTTGACCCTGCTTTGTCGGGATTCTTAATTCCACGTACTCAATTAGGCGATCAACGCCCGAACTCACCCTGAACAACATTACATACTCTTTTTTATGGTATAGCGGACAACGGAGCAGGTAGGTCTGCTATATAGGAAGAGAACACCGCCACCCATGGACAACCGCGTCATAGTCCGCACATTGCTTGTGTTGCCGGCTTTTTACGCTATTTAAGCGGAAAATTTAAGGGCCTCCGATATCCTCACTCACGCAGCGAAACACAGTAGAAGCACCGTTTCAAGTATAACTACCATTTCAATAATTAATATCGGCGCGCCAGCAAGTTCGCACCTCAGCATTACTCTGTAAAGGCCATTCTCACCACCAGTGAGTTCGCCATTCCAAAAAAAATATGTTCGTCTAATATGCGGTACTTTCAAAGACGATGGAACCTTTTTGTAATTTCTAAAATGTTGCAAATTTTCTTTGCAAGCTGCCCCGGTCGAGTAAAAGCGGAATTTAAATAGGGTTAACATACGACAAAAGATTTTATATATGTACAACGGTAGGCAAGTTTTACCATTAGTCCTGAAAACCTGAGGATACGAGAACAGCCTATGATAGTTTGAACGTTAAACAAACAGACGATTGTACACTAGTTAGGACACACATATAATATACTCATAGACAAGATTATTTCTATGTAAAAATATCACGTTCACGTAGAATCTCACAAGCGTCAGCGTAATCCTAAAATATGGAGATTTTGGCAAAAAAAACACATCCGCCCGCAGCGAACTTCGTAACGAAAAAACTGTTAGTTTGAAACTAGGAAAGTGTAGGTGCAACTTTTAATTAGATTTGTCCATATTGAAGTTTGAACAAAGTTAACAGATGGCCATACTGCCACTCGCCGATTCTCCTCCCCTCCTCCCCCCTTGCTGCAATTACAGTTCATATAAACTGGGACATCCTTTGAAACATCGGACTCCCACTTCTAGTGGGATTTAATCTCCCGAACATTGCCGGGACACATTTTTTACTAGGAGGCTATTTTTTAAATGGAATAGCGAACGACTGAGCGAGTGGTTCTTCTATATGCTAAGAGAACACCACCACCCATGGACAACTGCGCCACAGTCCATGCATTGGTTGTGTTGCCGGCTTTTTACGCAGCTTATGGGCATTTTTATGGGCCTCCGATATCCTCACTCACTCAGCGTAACACAGTAGTACAACTAGCATTTTACGCTAAGTATATGTCAGCCCGTGGTATCACTTCGAACGAGCCGGCTCAATTAGTGCACTCCCACTGATGAAAATATATTTTAAACGAAATATAACTTATATTGAAATATACTAACAAGTACAATAAAGTAAATTGGACAGGGACATTTTCATATATAAGGTCCAAATTTCGCAAGGGGCGCCCATGCGCTAGTTGCGGAAAACACTACCATTTCGACTTCCGCCCGCGTTGGGTTTTAAAACCCTGGCCAACAGCGAGAAATCATGTTTAAAAAATATATATGTATATAAAATTAAATATTGAAATATTCGAGACATTGTTTCCTTAAGGAGCTGTTAAAATTTATAAATACTATTCAGACCGACAGAGGAGCTTGAACCCGGTAAGCGAATACAGGCACTGAAATTTCCACAACCGCTCGGTCACGGAGATTTTTAAATACTTTGTACTGATTAACTGAAGTTAATTACATTAAAGACCTAACAATCTAGACAAAAAAGATTTAAAATTATTTAACAGTTATATATATATATAGAGTATTAGTTTTACGTAGATATTTGTATAATAAAATCATTACGTACCGCGGTTGCGAATTATAAAACGTCATTTAATTTCAATTAACCATTTACGACCAACTCTGGTTAACTGGGTAACCTTATTTCGTTAACGGCGCGCGGCGGTCTAGGCAACTGTTGCTCCTTTCCGCCTATTTTTTATAATCCACTTTTCGCTTACCCTATAACTTTAGCCAGTGTGAAAAGAGCGGCGTCTAAATGGAGAGATTTTGATTTCTTAGTCGTCCTTAATAAATTTACCTGTTACGGGTATGATACAACTAGTTTATAGTTTAAAAATTAACAATACATTTGTAATATGACCCTTTTTATAACGTAAGGATATTGATCTACGCATTTCCGATTCGACACTCCGCAGTGTAAAACCCAAAAACCTTAAAGCACCAGCCGGAATAGCTTCCACTATACTCAGTCTCCATTTGAGCCCTTCGGGGGTCGTACTAAGCATTCAACTCAAGGTACTAGGATATGAAGTACATTTTCAGCCTCCTTATTGAGAAATACACATTCAACCTAAGTCTAACACAGCACTTAGATTAGGTCACCAAGCATGCATCAAACATACCCCACGCTCCGATGTACTAAGAAAAACATCGACTTCCAATACAACATTTTATAGGCACTCGTCTTGCTATTTGCGTGGCAATGCTAAGCACCTTCCAGGGACAGAATTAAATTACAAATAATTGAAAATTTACATTCGGACTGGAACTCGAATGCAATACCCCTTGCTTACCCGCTTGCTAAGATTACCCGACTACGAGACTGACACGTAATGTGACCCTACCATAAATAAATAGGATTTTTAATTTCACCTTCCTTTCATTGATAGCAGTTATGATCGAGTTTGGTAAGCTAATATTTATAAAATTTCTCAAAAAAAAATCATTTTTTTAGGCGTATATAAATGACTCTTTGAATAAATTAACTAAGATATACATAGGCTCATTGCACGACTTTTTCGTACGTATTCTAAACTCTACAGAATATGTTAAATATATTAAACATAGATTGAATTATGTTTCATAGCACTAGAATATTTTGCTTGGTCGCTGAAAACTGCACCCGACTTGGGCCATACAGCCGAGCGCTAACATTTTCACTAGTAATAAATGTACTTGGGTAATCTTATAAAATGAATTTGAAAAATTTCTTTATTTTTAATTCGCACTATAAATGTTATGAAATTTTGGTGATACCAAATGTCATGATATTAAATTTGACCTTCCTGTGACGATTCGCACAACAATATAAATGAGTCACTTCATTTTTTCTACAAGTTCGTTTGTGATTCTTTTATAATCGCAGTAACTTGATCTCTCAATAAAGCCTCACATAGTTCAATTGTTTTTGTTCAATACTAAATTCTACACTAAAAATATGACAATTATAAATATTTTAGTGGTATAGCGGGTCACGGAGCAGGTGGGTCTCCTATATGGTAAGAGAACATCGCCGCCCATCACCAACCGCGTCACAGTCCGCGCATTGGTTGAATTTCCGGCATTAACGCGGGTTAATGGGTATTTTTAAGAGCCTATATAACTCACTCAGTGAAAGTACCGTTCTACGCTGCGTTTTCTGTTATAAATATAAGTTATGAGGTATAACTGTGATAATGAGGAATGATCAGATCAAAATCTTGCCACCCACAAACACAAACACCCTTGCATTTTTCTCGGCTCTTAAGTATACCCTCCGTTAACACCCCTATCGCCGCGTACACACAGTAGTAGGTACATACATGAATAAATATATCATCTACAGCTAACGCCGGATATTATGATCCGCCTGAATGTGTAGACAGCGTTGAGAGCCCACATACATTACCGCAACTATCTCACGTAAGGGCCTTGCGATAAAATTAAGGAGTTCTTAGGGGAAATGGATTTAGTAAATCCGCTTCTATTCTCTGAGGCTTCTGTTTTTATAAAGACCAGTGTTTTTTTATGGAAGGCTTACCTACCTATAAGCGGTTCGCCGACCATGGACACCCCTAGCCTTCGCAGAGCCGATGGTGCGTTACCGATCTTTAAGGAATAGTTACGCTCTTTTTTTGAAGGTCCCCAAGTCGTATTGGTTCGGAATACCTCTGCTGGCAGCTGATTCCGCAGAGTGGTGGTCAGCGCGGCACAAAATGCCATAAAAACACTCAGTTGTAACCTTGCTGTTGTCTGATTTTTTGCTTTTAATTTTATTAAGGGGTCAGTGAAAACTGTCCTTAAATTCCTAGGGGTCCGTGGCTGAAATAGGTGGGGATCGCTGATACAGATAACTCGATGGTCGATATACAGGCACAACCGTAACCTACGCTTTGGTTGTGTTATCGGTTTTTTTGCTTAAACGGTGAGATAATGGGCCTCATATCCTCACTCGGCGAAACAGTACAAGTACTATTTCTCACTAATGTTCTGTGAGCCCGTGGCATTAATCTTTACGATCTGAGTTGATGGAGGTGTTTAGAATTTAATTAGCTCATAGTAAACTACCTAAGTAGTACAATAATGTGGGAATCCTTTACTTTAATTCGCACATAACATATCGGGTATTCTTAACGTTGTGATACTACTACTGTGCGCTACTGAACACCTGCGCTCCATCATTTCTTATAGAAACAAGGCGAATGAGCAGGTTATTCACCTAAAATAAGCGGTCCTCCGCTCATGGGCAACCCCAGACGCTAAGCTGAACTTGCTGTGAGCCAAGTTAATTTATCTTTCTCATCTTTTCTTTCAATCCTCTCCCGGGAGGCAAAAGTCAAAAAAATCTGGATTAAATAAAACTTATTATAAGCTACTTACTTAGAATCGTGAATGGGATGAATTAATCATGTTTTATATTCTTACAATGTTTTAAGCTTAGTCTATAGCTTCAGCGTGTTGCCTTAAGATTATAAATTCATATGTTCAAGAATAATAACCAAGCAATATAATTTTATTTGATATACCTATACGGAAACTCATTTTTCGTTTTTCTGAGCAACACAAGGCCATGCAAAAGAAGAATAAAAATAGGGGACACATTGGAAGATGAAGGCTAAGGACAGAGACACTTGGAGTGAGTTGGAAGAGGACTACACCCAGACAAGAGTTCCATTACCTGAAGAGACGTAAACATGGATCTTCATCTAGTAATTCATTTCAAAAATTGGAATTAAATGAGTCGGAAATAAACGGTCTCATTATTGTAACTATCCATGCTTTCTACGCTGAACATTTAATTTTTTTAAAAACAGCTTATCTGTCTTTTACTAAACGAATTCACGACCACGAATCAGTGTACAGTGCATTCAATTTTAGCTCGGTTGAACCAATTTGCAGCTTGACATGAGGCGAGTTCAAGCATCCTCAAAGATTTATGCAAATCACCATCGATTAAAACACGCCGTGCGAATTCCCTTTGACCTACATTCTAATTTCTTAAGCCCTTTCACAGACACACACTTTTACAACATGTTCCTGCACTTTGAATATTTTAGTGAACATTTAACATCCTTAGTCTCTTTACTTTTAATAGACTTACCATCTAGTTAAACAATGTAAGCTTACACTAATAATAAAACACTCAAAAACCACTCAACAGAATACCAGCGTGCAAAAAAAATGGTGTGTGTGTACTTGTCTGTTTCGCTAAGTAAAGATCTTTCAAAAATGGAGCATATCCCTTAAGGGCTGCCAACGTACCCGCGAGCCGCGGCCGAACTGAGCGTGTCGATGGGCGGGTCACCGCTTACCTCAGGTTAGCTTCCTCCTCAATTGGCGGCATATTTTTATAATAAAAGATACTGGAGAACCATTAAGATATACGCCGGCAACTTAACTAAAGCTAGAATTATGGTTGTGCTTGGAAAATACCGATCTCTGAGCATGAGGAGACCCGGCTACCACGTTATCCATTAAAATAAAAAATAAAAAAAATCGGCGTAAAAAGTCGGCAACACAACCATGCGCGGACTGTGACGCAGTCGTACATGGGCGGCGAAGTTCTCTTACTATATAGAAGACCCACCTGCGACCTCCTGGGAGACCCACCTCCGTTGTCCACTATATAATAAAAAAATGTCAAACAATACAAACCACGTACATTTTGCAAGCGTACAAAATGTTAGAATTATAACCGTAATAGACATAAAACGCGCCCTGGATTTAATTTATGCAAAGTGCCACTGGTACCTAACTTATTTAATTATAGAATTGAATTATAAAATACATATACAATGATATTATTGAAATACAGGAGGCTAAAAGGGTAGGATCCCGAAGACCCTTAAGCTCTAGTTCGGACGCCTGTACGCTGTCAGAAATAAGAATAATAAATATTTATTATCTTTATAACTTCGCGAAGAATCGGCTAACACGAGAAACCAATTAGGCGTAGCTACTTTCAAACTCGCAAAAACAATTAACCAGACACATTTTCACAAAGAAATTGGTCCGAACTTTCTAATGCAATTATACGAAAAAGGTTCTTGTCAAGGCTACATTTTAATCCTTCGATACGAACATACCGACACAGCCTTTCGCTTATAAGTTTGGCATATCTCATTCATGGATCGGTAACGAATTAACTGACCAAGTTTTATGGCTATGTATCATTTGTAGCTCTAGAACGACTTAACCAAGTTTGATAGACGCATTTTTTATATAATCTTCGGTCTTATAGTGTGCTTTATTTACTAGTGATAATTTAATTATACTTTTTAACTTGCTTTCAGTAACAATATATATCCTTTATTTTATTTTATTAAGCTTATCTTTATTTCTAGTAAGAAAAGAATGAATTACTGAGTTTTTCTCAAAATTTCATTGATAGCTCCTGAAGGAATTGACAAAGTTCGCCTCTTGAACGAATTGATCGAGTTTCATGATCGTGTGTCGCAAAGGAGGAAGTAGGTCTTCTATATGGTAAGAGAACACAGACACCTACGAACAACCGCAACTTGGTCGTGTTGCCGGTTTTTTACGCCACTTAAGCGGCATCTTTAAAGGCCTCCGATATACACACTCACTCAGCGAAATATAATAGAAGCTTCAATTCAAGTACATCTAACATTTAACGTCGAGTATTCTGTGAGCCCGTGGTATCACTCCGGACGATCCGGCCCAATGAGTCCGTGAGCATTTGCTCTAGCGTGGCTCTCTCATGGGTGCGATATTGTAATATGATCTCTTTTTGATTGTCTTCAGCTGTCAAGTTGAAACAGGGTTTCCAGAGACCTAATAACGTACGTTAATTTTATGTAAATCAATTCAATGTGAAACGAAAGTAAAATTATAAATTACAATATTAAACTTTATTTAGAAACTCTCGAGAATAACAAAAAGGTATTAAAAGTTTGACGTGTCTCGCGTCTTTCTAAACGACTGCACAAATTTACGTTCATACTGTCATTTCAGGCCTGACAAGGAGACTTGTAAACAAACAACCACACACAAACAAGACAAATTGAAGAAGCTTAAGTATAAACAACAAACTCTCATTTATAAATATCACCCCGGCGTTTGTTGTAACCCGTGTCATCTCGTTCATATGTTCACAGATAATAGAAGACATTCATAACTCATAAATTACCTGCATGACAACCATTAAGCATACAATCACATAGACAACCGCTGATCACCAGAATATATCATTAGAATTATCACTTTGTATAAATATTAATTGCCGGTGTTTTAATAAATGCCGCCATATCGTTTCAATTATACGCCATTTGTCAAAGATATATACGGCATCTAATATATTACAAATATTTATGTATATAATATATTACAAATATTTATGTATATAATATAATATTCATAAAAATATATAAATGATTATAATTAAGATGAAGTTAGAAGATCTACCTCTTTAATATGCGAATGTGTGAGTAGTATTTTACGAGTTCAATTACTCTATGGACAATCTAAATAAATAAAAAGCTAATCTAACTACTGTCTGAGGAGCTTACGGAACAAGTTAAGCCCGGATTAGGAGATCCGATTCCTTTGAAGGGATAGATTAAACTTAATGATCGGTCACTCTCAGTAATTTATACTTCCAAGCCTCTTTAGTTTATTCTGACATGTAATGTTCTCTATGGAATGTCAACGTTAAACGTCATTAGAGCGGAATGACACTCCTAAACACACTTTAACTACAAAATTAACCCCTTTCAAGGAACGTTAAAAATAAATACAAGACACTCGTCAAGAGACAGTTATAGTGACGTGAGACATTACAAACAGACTGGGCCAAGGGTAGAGCAACTTGTATTCTATGAAAACGTGCGAGAAACTTTCGCTCGACATCGCAAATTGGATACATTGAAACGGAGTTACGGCATTTGCAACTTTTTTACATGAACGCAATAAATACATTACGTTAGTGTTAGGGGAGTAATAATTCGCCTGCCTTTAATTATACATTTTGGCAAATTTAGAATGATACTTTTAACAGCTCACAGCTCACAACTTTTAACAGGTTATAAAAAAATACGGAACTTCGTGGTCATGATCTGTCAAATTTCCCATCCTAATGGTAACACAGTTGGTGTACTTTATACATGTACATATATTATTTGGATCGCTTTAATGAAGAACATTTAGTTTTATTGCGTTCATCATCTCTACAATTTCCTGTTTCACGGTAAAACAAAATAAATTTCACTGGTAAAAAATAACGTATTTTCTATTCTATATTTAATAATGAAATAATCGTTAAAAAACCCTTCGTCTATTGCATCGGCTATATAGTGAATAATAAAGCCGATATTTTAACGCATTTACGGCGTAGGAAATTTACAAGCACTTATGATTCCTGTTTTATTATGAAACTGCATTGCAGAACGGTAAACACCAGCGAGTATTACACAAAAATATCGCAATAAAAATGCATGTGCATAATGCTTTTACTACCGCAACACAATATCAGCAATGTTCAATATCAGGAGCACACAAAGGAAATATCGACTCCATTTCAAGAACTGCAATCACGTCTATCATTTGGCGATATTTATGGTCACAATACAATCGTCTATGAATAGACACGCACGCCGCGCGTACTCTATAGCCGCGGCGAGAATAAAACCTTCGTTCGCGTTTGAATTTCTCGACGTATCTCGACTCGTTTCAAAAAGGAACGTGACCTGATTACTGACGGAACTTCCAATCTATGCCTCTCGAATGTCACAGGTGGAATATTTACAAAGACTGTAATCTATATTTCAACAGCAATTAGATTTAAATTTCGAACGCTGTCAAACTAATGCCTTCGCGTCTACGAGTTTTGAGGGTGAATCGATTGTTTTAAAATTAAAATAATTTACCATAAACATGGACGCCATCACTGTTTATAAGCGTCCAATTATTATCGCCGGCATTACTGCTTTGAGGAAGCTTCTAAATTACTTGAGAACTCGAATTTCCCGTTTAGACGGTTGACATCTTACGTTAATTGTTTTCTTGCGGTTTCAAGTGTAAGAGCGAAGATATTGTTGCTAGCATGCCTTGCTCTACGAGGGAATTGTGTAAACCTTCTATTTTCATATTTCAACACTTTGAATTTATTATTCTGGCTTTCTCAATAACTATCCTATTATATAAATTGCTGCCCCGGTAATACCCCAGCAAGAATATTTCCACACCTATATGACTTGGAGACTTTCAAGAAAAGAGCGTACATTCTCCTTAAAGGCCGGCAACGCTTCCGTGGTTCTGCAAGGGCGAGGGGGGTCCATATGCGGAGGACCCCTTACCCTGGGTGAAAACACTCCTGCTAGTTTTCCACCATGTCCATAAAAAGAATGTCATTATTCACGTCAATTACCTCGCGTTCATATAGGAAATGGAATATTTTATCAATTTTTTTTGCTGATCTCGGATCCGAATAAAAAATATATAATTTATTGGGGCTTTGGACATGCTTGACAGTGGCCGGGCGAATGTCTTTATATTATCTTACTCGTGAGAGAGCCATTCAGGAGCATATTATGTCGACGCACTAATTGAACCGGTGCGTCCGAAGCGATCTCGTAAACGCCAGCTCAGTTATACGCTATACCATAAAAACACAAACTTTACCTTCTACAATAACTGCATTGATTTGTTATTAGTTTGTATTGATACTGCTCGTACCAGATCTTTTCTTAGTGTGCTATCTCGAGAAAGTTATATTTAAGGCATTATAAAAGCTTTACAATACTGCTTTTCCAAGTTACCAAAGTATCATAATATTTTACTGATATAATAAATTGTTTTTTATCTGTTTTCATACAACATACATGACTTTACTAATGGATAAGCGGATGATCAACTTGCATATGCATTATATGCAACGGGCAATCTGAGTCACGCATCTCAAACGTGACGTGACTGACTGCAATAACGTCATAGATTATGAGTTACCACTACAGTAAACCAATTATAAAACATTGACTGAATTTCATAACCCGCCAAGTAAAAGGATTAAATTTAACATACCTGTATTTCTGTCTATTGCCCTTAAATGAACCAATCTTAGAATCTCTTTAGATTTTAGACGGTCAATTATTACGTAAGCGATAGGTCTTGTAATTTTCAACCTTGATACAGACATTGATGTGTCTCATGGCTCCTTGAATTCTTTTCGTTCTCTGATATCCTCACTCACTTCAGCGAAACACCGTACAAGACTACCTATTTTCTTTCTAATTTTTTTTCTATATTTGTTCACCTGTGTATTTTATATCAAGCTTTACATTAGCGAGTAGTTTTGGGTACAAATAAAAATGTCAACAAAGACAAATTTTATGAGCTAAAACGATAATGAAAAACTTTATTACAAAACTGAAGTTCTTTAGAAAGTCGTAAATGGATGATTTAAGGAAATAAAAGCACAATGGCGTAACAAATTACATGAATAGGAAGTGGCATTTGCTTTGCAACGGTCATTGCGTGCTGTTACAAAAACATGACAAAAAATCTAGACTATGGAAATTATCTTCAGCGCATTTGATTCAGTGAACGTTTCAGTGATCGTATGTAATGAAGTCACACCGTGTAGTGGTTGTCCATGGGCGGACAACCACTCCATGGACAACCACTCCACTATCCGCGCATTGGTTGTGCCGTCTTTATACGACTCTTAAGCGGCATTTTTAGCGGCCTCCAATATCCTAAATAACTGAACAAAACACAGTAGCAGCACCGCACACAACTAATAAGCGGACTGTGGTGGGGTTGTTCATGGGCGGCGGTGTTCTCTTACCATATAGGAGACCCACTTGCTCTGTTGTCCGCTATAGAATAAAAAAATCAATAAATTTTCTACAATTTTAAAATTTAGTTAGAGGCAACGCGGGTGATGTGGGGTACTCGGGAAAAATTAATTGTTTGTTCTTTCGGATAATGATAGAACATACGACTTACGACGGCCCTTTTCACTTTCTACGGCACACCAGGGCGCTGCGGCGAACCGTTTTGGAACATCTGATATACACTCTATTTAATAAAGGTATAGAATTCGATCGGATATAATATCGCCCAACCCTCGGCAAGATTACGAAATAACACAGTGCTAAGCCAACAATACAATATCGTGAAATGCCACAGTAATTATTTCCCACAACAATAATAAATGGAGGGCAGAGTGTGGTCAGATTGTATAGCAATCGATTTCATTATTTCAATGCTACTTTACGTGTTAATTTTGAATGCTCAGCTTGAAACAGTACTTGTACTGTGTTTCTAAGAGTACCATTGAAAGCCAAAAAAAGAAAGAAAAGCCAACAAAATATTCAAAGCGCCGACTGTGGCGCGGCTGTCCATGGGCGGCGGTGTTCTCTTACCATTTAGGAGACCCACCTGCTCCGTTGTCCGCTATATCATAAAAAGTGAGTTTTAGAAATGGCAACTCGCAACATCCATTTCATTCAACCTTTATTGGTACCACATAAAGGACGCAGGATGGTTAAATCACTGGTCATTTATTAATACAGCAGTAAAAAAATACATTTATTTCTTTATTTTTATGGTATCACGGACAACGAAGCAGGTGAGGGGTCTCCTATACGGTAAGAAAACACCGCCACCAATGGACAACCTTGTCACAAACTTTGGTTATGTTGCCGGCTTTTTACACCGCTTGAGCCGTATAATATCAAGGTTCTCTGATACCTTCACACTCAGAGAAACACAGTATATGAACCATTCTATTATTTATTTTAATTTTATTATTCTATCAGCACACTATTAAGGATTCTTCTTAGCTGCAATAAAAAATATGTTAAATATATTATAAATTTACTGAAATTCTGCGGCCCCTGTCACTGATGTAACATACTCCCAAAGGATGTTGCCATGGATGGGCGTTTTCACGGCAGGTGCCATGGACCGCGCTATAAGAGACCCAATCTGTACAATTTGTCGTTCATAAACATAGAAATATGAGCGCGCATCGCCCAGACAAACGTTGAAACAAAAGCAAAACCACCACGGCAAACACAGTCAGTCTCGGATAAAGAGTCCTTTGAGTCCCCCTTGCACTGTAACGCAGGCACATCAGACAGGATGCCGCTTCCTTGAGCAAGAACAAAGAAAATGCACATTCTCTTAACGTCCAATTATTTCATTTTCTTATTGTTTCAAACGCTCCGTAACAATAGCTATGAACAACAAGGCTGTGATGCAATACTTTCATTTAAAAGATGCAGACATAATAACATATGAATATGTGTTGCTGATCTCCGATATGATGAAAAAAGTTGTTTAAGAGATTATTCAATTTCTATTGATTTGACGGTTGAAAGATGTCTATATATTTTTTTTTATTATATAGCGGACAACGGTGCAGAAGGATTTCCTATATGGGAAGAGAACGCCACAACCCATAAATAACACCGCCACAGTCCGCTCATTGTTTGTGTTGCCGGCTTTATGCCGCTTTATAAGTGGCATTTATAAGGGCCTCCGATATTCTCACTCACTCTGCGAAACACAGTACAAGTACCGCTTCAGGCTTAGTATTCAGCGAGCCCGTGGTATCACTTCGGACAAGCCGGCCTAATTAGTACATCAACATATGCTTCAGCATGGCGCTCTGGCCCACAAGCGCGCCACTATTAAGACACTCGCCCGGCCATTGTCAAGCTCTTCCAGAGACCGAATACATCATCGATTAAATTATAACTGTCCGGACCGGGATTATAATTCCTTATCTCTCGCTCATGGTACACTTTTAAACCATTATTACCTACGAGACTTTCGAATCTTTATTCTATTATTGTCATTTTTTAATATAGAGCAATGATTTTTAGTTTACTAATTTTTTAATATATAAGAGATCACATACTGCCCATGAACAATCGCGGCGCAATCCGTGCTTGATGGCATCCAATTTCCTTACTCATCGAATTTCAGTGCAAGTTCACGCTGCTGTTATAAGAACCCGTAGTGTTCCTACGTATTTGCCGACCCAATTCTCGTGCTGACATAAGCTTCAGCACGACTCTCCCAAAATTTTAATCCTCTCCGGTGACCGGAACTATTAATCCATTACCTAATGTATCTGGGTTTTATACCCCAGTATTTCAAAAACGTTCAGCAATTTCAATTTATATAATACACTTTAATACTTTTTTCCAAAATGAACAACTCAAAACGAAAAACAGTATAGCTACAAATGTTTATTAAGAACATCTAACGGCCTTAAAACAATGTATTTCTAATAAGGTCATTGCTTATGTCAGTTCTAACAGCTGTCAAAGTTAAGATGGAAAACAAAACACCATAAATGCAATTCTAAATTGGAGCTATTACGTAATTAGAGTGAAACGCCGCGACGCGACACTTATTGGACAAATTGTATCTACTTGTGCATCCGGAAATACGCAGGATGGCGATGAACGCTTTTTTGGTTAGGTTTCTCGCTATTGGCTAGAAGGAGCTTTATAGCTTAACGTGGCTCGCCGAGAAATTTGTCTTTTCCGCGAGTAGCGCAAAGGCCTCTGCCACCAGACACGATAAACGTTAATACATGCAATTTTTTCTCTCAGTGATTTAATAGGTCTACCATGAAGCAAGAGGTATCGGGTTCGAATCCCAGTACGGACAATTATAAATTATAATTTAATTGATCATTTATTCGGTCTCTTGAAGGGCTTGACAGTGGTCGGACGAGTGTCTTAATACTATCACACCCGTGGGAAGCATATGCGTATGCATGCACCTAAGCATATGCGAACCCACTAACTGGCCTGGCTCGTCTGAAGTGATACCATGGACAGAATACTCAACATGAAATAGTAGTTGTACTTGAAACGGTTCCTCTACTGTGTTTCGCTGAGTGAGTGAGGGTATCGGAGGCCCTTAAAAATACCGCTTAAGTAGCGTATAAACCAGGCTACACAACCAATGCGCCGACTGTGACGCGGCTGTCAATGGACGGCGGTGTTCTCTTAACTTCTTAGACGTGCATGCTTTGTTGCACTATTAAAAAAAAGTTTGATTATTTTTAGATTTCTCTAAGGCACGTTCTCTGATATATAGTGATACAGTTAGAACTAACAAACTTATAAAATACTAAAGCTTTAAAGGACAATTAAATTTTTGCCCTAACACTAATGATTGAAGCGTCCACTGTGGAGTTTTCGCAACAACGGGGGCGTCATGTTTTATATTATTTTCCACCAACTGTGTACTTTCGAGGTTGTATGTGGAAAATTGGTGGAGTTTTCATCACAAAACTATCGAAAATGTGCACAAACAATGAAATATAATTTATTTTAACGCGATTGCAATGTAGTCAAAATTCTCTATTAAAATATCCACCATTTTGTTTTGGAATGAAAGTAAGACAGGCTCTAGAGGAAGAATACCTCTTTTAACGTACGGAAATGCATTTAGACATTTCCCTCTTGCAAGAGGATAGGTAGGCACGGCACCATCCGGCAGAATTTCCACCGACTGCAGTGTCACCTTGAGCCTTTCCACTCAATTTGGGCATCGGAGTCGCACTATCTATTTAATCCAAGGAGGTACATTGTCTGCCTCAGACGTATTAAGACATACACAGTCATCTAAATCTGGTCTCTACACGGCAATAGATTGAGTCACATGCATGTACCATACACACCGCCCAGTCCGGCGTACTATAAAAAATTTCAACTTCACAGTCAACATTTAAAGACACTCTAAAACTCTGTTCTAAAAACAAAATATAAATAACAAATAACTGAAAATTTATATTCCGACCGGGGTTCAAACCCGATACCCCTCGCTTTGTGGGAAATACGACTACTTAGCTACAAGGTTCTCAAAGGACTAGCATCTAGAGCTGTTCCCATGGAAAAACTTACACACCGCGTAAATAACAGACAAATGGATATCCTTAATTTGTATCTCCATTTGAACTTTGTTTATATTCTTGCTGATTTTGTGTAGTTATTTGTGTAAATATATACTGACACTGGCAAAATTCTGGCTAGTCACAGACGCCAACAAAATAAGGATAATAACATAGTCAAAACCTGATATAGCGACTTTGATGGGACCTTATATTTGTCGATGTTATATCCGATAGTTTTTTATAAAAAATATTTATACCAATTACCAATCACAGTAGTTATATTAGTTGTGCAATTTTATCATCATAGGTATTTAATTATATTATCTAATATAGGTTGTGTATGTGAATTTGTGGTCAAAATATGTCAGAATTTTTATTAATATATTTAATAAGAAATAAATAGAATACAAAAGTACTCAACTGCTTACAGCACGAGTTATAAGTGTAGTAGACTTAAATCAATCAATTATTTTAGTCTGTTTTCTTTGGCCCAGTCTTAAATATTTTTGTATTTTACGTTTCATACGACGACCTTATAAAGGTCGCCGGAAGGCGCTGGATGCAGGTCGCCCCCGACAGGTATTCATGGAAGTCCATGGGGGAGGCCTATGTCCAGCAGTGGACGTCTTACGGCTGAAATGATGATGATGACGTTTCATACTCCTCAAAGTATGAGTATCATCATTTTCTAACTGGACATATAAGGCAATAAAATTTGTATATTTAAAGAATTAAGAATTTTTGTTTTTATGGGTCAAAAACCGGTTGGTCGTTATTATCTATGAATATTGATAATATTTCGATGTTGCTGTTTCTGATGTTGTTATAGGCGGAATGTTTACTAAACAATTTACTAGACATTCGGACGGGACCTTACAATGTGGCTGTAGTAACAGATCGGACGTTGTAATCGGTTTCGACTGTAATTCTCGCATATTGCAACACGACGCATTCAACAATCGATTTTGTATGGAACCACATCGCCGCGCCGTGCTGAGCCGTTACAAGAACGCGACACGAGTGCAATTTTTAATCTACCGGAAAGTAATTGGACACGGCATTTTTAATTGATTGCGCTTGTTAATGCTTAAGGAACGGTTTGTTTCTGTTACTTCTGAGAATGCGTGTCTTGATTAAAACAGAAGTTTATTGTAGAAACATATAATATAAGACAGTGATTTGACTAGATAATTCTATAATTTTCTTACTGAAGTACTTACGTGAACTGTAGCAGTGCATATTTCTGTATCTTGTCGGGATTCGAACTCGTACCAAATGATATAATGGTTTTTCCAACGTCATTATTTACTGTAGTATCCAATTGTATGTGATAGATGTGAAAATATATTATTTATAGGAACATTTATATATTGTATATAATAAATGAAATGTATAAATATGAAATGTATATAAACATTTTATATTTGATAATTTAAGAGAATATAAAATTTTATTTTTGTTATATGTACAATCTACGAGAGAATAAATATAATTTATTCAAATATAAAGCGCAGAATGTGGTTACATTTTTAATAAATATAGGTATTAAAGAGATGTGCATTGTCTCATATAAAATGCATTAGAAATACATTAAACTAATTAAAATAAACATTAGCTGCCCACTACAGCTTGAGTATATGACACCTTCAAACCTACTGATATACGTATTAATATTTACTAGTAAGAGATACGGAAATACATCGAAATTACATCCATCTGGAATGTGATTCAATAAAGACTATCATGTTAATTTAAATAGAAATGACCGATTATTTTATTGTCAAGTGTTAAACTGCCATTAAAATCCACATCGACATGCCATCTTGAATGGTCGAATAAAACGAACAACGATACTCCCAATCGACGGAACAGATTGACAGATGCGCCCTTTTGTTTTATTTATACAAATGAGACTTGTTGAGAGATTAATTTAGAGTGGCGTATATCGCTTCTATTTTCAGTTTTCATCTTCAGTTATCATCTTCTATCTTCAGTTTCATCTCTGGACCATTCCCCGTATCCGCGATGTCATCTCTAGACCATACATAAATGCTAATAGTAACGAAAATAAATACCTAATCTCATTTTTTGCTGTTTATTTTATTAAGAGGTCCGTGAAAGCTGTTCTTGAATCCCTAGGCGTGAAATAGGTTGGGAATTGCTATTTTAAAGAAGGCCTTTATGACATAGGAACGGTTTGGTTTTTACTAAGCAGAGTATATATATATATTTGGTTTTATAAGTTTGTGTACTTAAAATTCGTTTTATATTTTAACTAAAGCAAAGAGAGTGAGAGTGGGAGAACCATCCTGAAGCATATTCGGGTTAGCTCGTTCGCATGCTCATTCACAGAATGCTCAGCGTAAAAGGGTGCTAATACTGTGTTTCGTTGAGTGAGTGAGGATATCAGAGGTCTTTGAAAGATTAAGTACTTAGTGTCGTAAAAAGGCGGCAACGAAACCATAACGCGGACTGTATCGCGGTTGTCCGAGAGCGGTGTTCTCTTACCATAAAGAAGACCCAACTGCTTCCCTATATCATAAACAAGGTCCAGAAAGCATCGTATGTCGCATTCTCAATACAATTACAAAATAAATGTAACACTTGTTCTATTAATAATATTATACTCAATTTATTAACTAAAACTAAAGTTGTAATATTAGGATTATTTCGTTAGGTTAGGATAGAGTTGCCATTCAAAATTATTAAATAAGAGGGCGCGTAAAAGCAATACTTACGTTGATTGAAGGCGATGGTAAATTTCGCATCGAAGTGCAAATCAAACAAGTGGTAATGCGCGATAATGACGAAATACCCTTTAAGCTATAAATGTATTTCGCTTTCATTTTTTGAGTTTTCTTATTTTTCCGTTCAAATTTTCGTTAATTTTTCTCAAACTACCGCTCATTTTTATGGTATATCGGATACCGGAGTAGGCGGATCCCCTATACGGTAACAGAACATCGCATCCACCACGAACCGCGCATTGGTTGAGTCGCCGCCTTTTTTCGTCGCTTAAACGGCATTTTTAAGGGCCTTCGATATCCTCATTCATTCGGCGAAATTCATTAGAAGCACTGAGTATGTGAACCCGTGGTATCACTTCGGACGAGCCGGCACAATTAGTGCGTCCACATATTCTTCAGCATGGCTCTCCCGCGAGTCCAACTCAAGTCAAGCGTTTCCAGAGGCCGAATAAATTATAATTTATACTATTCCGGTTCGGGATTCGAACTTCATGTTAAATTTATTAAACCACTGCTTCGTAACATCCAAACATCGTTGTTTGGAATTTGGATGGATTTATATCTTATATATTTATATTCTGAAAGTTGACGTTTTTATACCATTTTTTCAAACGAAATTAACAAAACGAACTAACTGCTATTGTCTCCGTAACGGAATTAATTTTGAAAACAATAATATTTGTATAGATGTTTATTTCGCAATTTTTTTGTATTACGAGATCTAAATAAATCCTTTTTGTAGAAATTAGGTACAGTAATAGACTAGAACTTGGATGGAAGTAATATAGACTCTTTATTGCTATAGAGTGTAAACACGCAAACTGTCACTGGTAAACAGTAGAAGCCAATATTTTCTTAAAAACAGCTGTAAAAATATTTTCTTCAGACGTAATCATGTTTTTCATGGAAGGAATGAAAACAATTTGGTCCGCGATTAAATAAGAAAATAACTGTCGACGCCATGACAGTTTTCGGTGCCCTTTTCTTTTTTTGAGAGTTTGATTTATTGCGTCTGGTAACACTAACGACGACTATGGCCACAGATGTTGACGTTTAATAGCGAAACGCATTCGATGTAATATCTTGTCCTTTGCTGAATATGAATGATGGAGGTCCTTTGTGTTGGAACGCACGCTTCGTGCTTGAATTGTTTTTTTTAAGTAGATCTATTTTATTTATTTATACGTGTTCGTTTTAGCAGTAAGTTTTAATTTCTTTATAATGAAATGTAGAATAGGGGGAGGGAGGAGGCCTATGTCCAGCAGTGGACGTCTTGCGGCTGAAATGATGATGAAGAGGGCAGACTAACAAAGGCCTAAAATAGCCTTGGGAATTACTCTAGTTTTAGTGGTGCAAGTAAATGGTAGACTGGCAAAAAGTTGAATGGTAACGTACCTACCTCATGAACCTATGGCGTTGCCTACTAAACAACAGAGCTATATCAACCTTATCTTGTTATGATAACGTCTTATAATTTAAGTTTTGCTGATGTGAATAAGCATCCAAGTTATTTTCTTATCTGATTAGATTTAAGATCCAATAAATTCCATACTCAAGCTAACGAGCTGTGAGGAATGGGAGTCTTATTTCCTCTACAACCAAGCATTTACAAGTACCTCGATATGTCGGCGATGTCACGATCTCGTTATCATAATATCAGCAAGAAAATTAGGTCACAGGCTGCACATAAAAACTTAGATATAATGGAAGTGCCAACAATTGCTATTTTAATCATAGATAAAACAAAAGCGTCGCGCTACCATAGATACGTAGTAAGTACGCCACAGAGTACTGCAATTACGTAGCCCGCAAATCCCCGTAATGGCTTTATATGAATTTATATTTCAAAATGTCTGTTGCATTTCGCGGCTTTTGGCGGGAACTCTGCGGATACGTTGTCTTTGGAGGTTCAGCTACAGTGCACATGGTATGTCGGATTAAAAATTTCTAGATACCGGCTCAACTTGGACGGCCGACAGTATAATCATTAACGAACAACTATTATTAATTGTGCAGTCGAATAAATTACTTTTATGCATCTTACATTTCGGTATTTTTTAATTACATTTTTATCCATGCTTTTTTATATTACTAGGCTGAACAGACAAACGTTGTTTTCTTTATAAAATAAAGTAATTGTGAAAATTGCGTGTTGTATGTATTTTTTAATCCCAAAAGAAATTGGACGTGAAGCACCCTTATCACATATGGTTATATATAATACGTAGTAGGGTAGTGTACGTTGTATTTTTTAAGTCATTGAATCCCAAGAAATATGGCCGCATAAATAGAACTATTCGACGAAACAGGTGCGTGTAGTAATTGGTAGACCTCGAGAGTCGAGCCTAATCAACAGAGACGGAGCTACATAACACTCTGGCTGTATACAAAACGCGTAGAAAATACGGCTCGTTAGGCGAAGCAGCGTTGTGAGAAATTGATATGATCCGGTGGGACCCGGGGGCTATTTATAACAATCGATCTCGACCGCAAACATCCAACGGAAAATCTAGCCACTCGCCAGCGTTGGGTAAAAATTTTTTCGACGCCTCACTCCACCAACGACAAGTCTCTATTGATCTGAGCTCTTGTAACACTCGACAGAATTTCACCGATATCCATTCTAAATTGAGTAGTGAAGGAAATTACCTCTTACCTACTTTATACATATAATATACAAGTAGACCAGGCAGACGTTGTCCGGCCAGTCACACAACCTGCCGGGTATAATTTATAATTTATTCGGTCTCTGGAAGGGCTTCACAGTAGCCAGACGAATGTCTTAATACTGCCGCACTCGTGAGAGAGCCATGCTGAAGCATATGCTGACGCACTAATTGGGCCGGCTCGTTCAAAGTGATCCACAGGCTCACAAAATACTCGTCCTGAGATAGTTATTGTACTGGAAACGGTGCCTCTACTGAGTTTTGCTGAGTGAGTGGGGATATCGGAAGCCCTTAAAAATGCCGCTTACGCGGCGTAAGAACCCGGCGACACAACCAATGCGCGGACTATTGCGCGGTTGTCCATGGGCGGTAGTATTCTTTTATTATCTATGAGACCCAGCTGCTCTGTTCTGCGTAAAAAAACCTAATAATTCGTATGTTTCAAGAACGTTTTACGGAATCAGCTATATCGCGATAATATTTTAAAATTGTTGAAACTTGTCGCGACTATAGAGTCGAATATAACGACAATAAAGCAATACTTAAGGTTGTACTTCGAGAATATTCCATTAAGATTCAACTAAATACTTTTATAACTAAACTAAGGCAATTAAAAGGACAAACTGCATATAACCGCCAATTTGGCAATCTCCCCGGCGTCAGATCAACTCGAGCTATCTTAACTAATTTTTATTTTATTTTGCTTCAATATTGCCAACACTTTTTATATAACATTTTCATAGACAATGTTAAACAATTAAAGCCGATATTTTATATCTACGGTCTGTTTCTACAAAGGGAAATTGTATAGGGATACGCGTCATTGAAAATTCTATACCCACTTTTTCCCGGCGGACGCTTTTCCGGGATGAACCCGATGGAGAATCCGTCAAACTAAAAGGTTTTACACGAAAGGAAAATCACCATGACATGTTCCTAAAGCTGTTATATAATAGATATTTTTTTTCTTTGACATCTGTCATATATCAGACAACATTATCATAATAAATACATATGTCGTATACATTATGATCATACTCATTTTCAGGTCACTTGACAGTATATCATGGTACATTTTTTTAATACTACAGCCGACTAAAGTTCGGCAAAATAATTATTATCAAAACTTAGTTAGGCAAAAAGTAATATTTTTTCCGTACTAAGGCAGTTATTTCTCATTTTGAAACTAGAAATTTGAGAAGAATACAGGATTCGAAATAACTTTCTAGAACTAAAAAAACCCTTGAAGAGTGTCGAATTTTCGAATATTTTTTATGTGCCTATAAATTTCAAAATATATGTCTTAGATTTTTTCTATTTTTCCAATAACTAGCTTGGCATCAATTTACGGGACAGCCTGTATATCAAATGATAAGTAAAAGCCTCATTTTTATGTCGTATCTAAAATATAAAACTAAATTATTGTAAAATGTCTGTCTTGTTGTTACCATTTCACAAAACTTACATTTCAATTTTTCGACCTACGAGGCCGTACAACAAATTTCACATTTTTTCCGCACTTTTCAAATGCTATATACATATGAACGGCCTACAATAACACATTCTTCGTCTCGTATAAGTTCATAAAATTCTTAATAGCCAAGAATCTACGCATGATACAGTTTCCGCATCTCGTCTCCCTATCCCTAGGGAACTATCGACTTTATTGTAGCGCGCGTAGCTCCACTTTTCATAGCGACGCCCTACAGTTAAATTTAACATAGGGCGGCAGATAAAATATGGGATGTGAGATTATATTTTTGGATTTTACAACGTTTAAAATAAAACTTCCCGTCGTAGGTACACTTTCACAATAGGGTCTCAAACTCATACTTAGATACTTTTATCCTAGTTTTGAGCATATAACATATTTTATAGTAATTCGGATGAAATGCAATCTAAAACTAATTGAGTTTCTAGTATCCTAACAATAAGTGTTGCTATGGAGTTCTGGATTTTTTATTCACAATGCACCAAAGAAAAATCGAAAATACGGTCTCCAAAGAGAATCTAACATTATTGGTTGAAGCATGGACAATCCGACGCAATCAATTTTAAAAAATATATTATTTTTCTTACTTATAATCTTGAAAGGTACACAGTTACCCGCGGGAGAGCCATGTTGAATATGCTTATGCACTCATTTTTATTTTTAATGGTATAGCGTACAACGGAGCAGGTGGGTCTCTTATATGGCAAGATAACACCGCCGCCCATGGCATATCCGCGCCACTCTCCGCGCATTGGTTGTAGTGCCGGCTTTTTACGCCACTTAAGCGGCATTTTTAAGGCCTCCAATATCCTCACTGAGCGAAAAACAGTAGAAGCACTGTTTCAATGTTGGTATAAGCAATGTTAGTATCATATCGGATGAACTGGCCCAATTAGTGCGTCAGCGTAATATGCTTCAGCATGGCTCTTCCACTTGTAGACTCTTCGAAAATGATACCATGGGCTCACTGAATACCAGCGTGAAACAGTACTGTGTTTCGTTGAGTGTGTCGTATATTGCGGATATAGGAGGCCCCAGAAGTACCATTTAGCCGTGAAAAAGCCGGCAACAAAACCAAAACGCGGATTGCGGCACGGTTTTCCATGTGTGGCGGTGATCTTTTGCGATAGAGCTTCGTCTTCTCCATTCACCGCTACATAATAAAAAAAAGTGGCGACCGCGTACCGAGAAACGCAGAGTGGGACGTCCCGCGACGAGATGGAAAGACGATCTCATAAAGGTCGCTGGCAACCGCTGAATCCAGATCGCTCAAGTACGCAATAGGTGGGCGTCTTTGGGAGAAGGAGAGGCCTAATAAGTCTAGCAGTGGACTTAATAGGCTGAAGATGATGATGTGATTTTTTCTGATAGGCGGACAGATAATTCTCAAATACACCATTCGTGTAGTTAAACTGTGCGAATCGAATAAATTATACTAGTCACACGAATTTGCATACACAATAAAATAATAGCTTCCGATTATGTAGCGCCATTGAAATAGACATACGACATTGAATTCTATATCTTCTACATACAGTTAGGTATATATTGCTTTACATTTGACGTAACACTTGATCCATAACAATTGTGGTAAGTGCGTAATGAAATTAACACTTTTATAATTCAGTGCTAAATATCTGAATTACGTTGAAGCAGTTAAAAAGAAAATACTACTAAGTGGAAGAGGTATAGAATGTCGCACGGGATTTGGACGTGGCTCCAGGTCTTAATAAGTAATAACATACCAACGATTGTAAACATGAGCGGCAACGATCTGACAGTTTTCTAAGAATCTGTAGCTTTAATTCTTAAGACCCTCATTCACATTAAAATAAAGATCTGTAACTATTTATTAGGTTAACGATCGCGCTTCGGAGTATTAAATCTCAAAAATTAACTCATCTAGGTCGTTTAGAGTCACCGTTATAAGATATACGTGACAGAAGCAAGATCTGACGAATGTCTCTTAGAGCAATTACAGTTTGTGCAAAGCTCTGTTATCATATAGATCTCAGACGGGGCGAATTGAAGTGGCTACTGCTCACGCCGCTTCGCAACATTTAGTCAGTTTTACTTTCTTTTTTTTTTATACAGTATGTATAGCGGACAACGGAGTAGGTGAGTCTCCTATATGGTAAGAAAACACCGCCGCCCATGGACAATCGCGCCACAGTCTGCGCATTGGTTGTGTTGCCATTAAGCGGAATTTTTAAGGGCCTCCGATATCCTCACTCACTCAGCGAAACAGTAAAAGTACCGTTCCACGTTGAGTATTCTGTGAGCCCGTGGTATCACTTCGGACGAGCCGGCCCAATTAGTGCGTCCACACATGCTTCAGCAAGAATCTCCCACAGATGTATAACAAAAAGGGTGTAACACTTTGCCGATGAGAGGTAACTTTTTGCCTTTTTGCCTTGATCAAAAATAAAAATCTAAAGGGGACCGCACATTAATCCGAGCTGAAGGCTTCTAAGTATCGAATATATCAGCATCGAAGAAATCCAATGCACCGAATAAAACGTTTCCATTTGCTTTACACCTAATAAAATCATATATTTATTAATGAAAGACGAATAAAGTGAAATGCGTCCAACGGAACCAAGAATAAGGGCTCCAGGGTAATGCCAACCGAATCCATCTAGGATTCCTTGTTTTTCCAGATTCTTCCTTTTAATTTCTAAAACTAAATTCGTTGGACTCGTTCGCTTCTATAGGCCTTCTAATTATTGAATTACTTAGAAATATTTTGCATATAAATATATATTTCCATAAATTATATATATATATATATAAGTAGTTGTTGTATGTGAACATTACATATAGTTGTGCAGTAATCCACGTAACACACATGCTATTTCATTTGTTGCGTAGGAATGAACACGCAACGAATCGGTGTGATAGGGAGTCACCTAAACGGCTAATTGCAGCAACGTTTACTTAGAGCAGGGGACGAGGATTTCTAATGTGGTCATCTAACTCTTAATCGAATTCACCTCCTTAATTACAAGTACGGGAAGGAAGAGGGTGCTGGGTTCATATTACATACCTATTTGTTTAACGACCCCTGGCAGTTGCAAAATATGCGGGCACTATCAACATAACACGTAATGACTAGCTATATAACAAATGACAGCAATTTTAAACACGATTCAACATGGTGAACACATCTGAAGGAACCAATAAATTAGACGCCGAAACAATACTACGCTTAATAAAGGCCTCTGATGACATTCTTATAATCAACAGATGAGATGTGTGTGTTACTATAAGAAAAACATACCAACACTTTTATACGCCCATAGGAAAGACTAACGAATTTCAACAAAAATACTTCACAAAACCAGTTGAAAAACATAAGATTTATTATATGTATCCTAAATCATGTAAACGGTCTTCATGTAGATTTTAATTGTTTGTTATATTGAAATCACGATATCATTAGTGGATATTATTTTGTTAAATTAAGAGATATATTATAAGTATATTAAGATTTAGAGATATATTAAGATGTATTGCGAGGCATTATATTTTTCAACACTTTTCCAAAATAAAGATAACTCTTTAATCGTTATTCATATTAGATTTGCAAAGTCAATCAAAACATCATCACAGACCTATAGAGAATAGAAAATTTATTCCTTTCCCTTAAACGTCCGAAGAGAAATGAATCAATCATGTAACGAATAGCAACAAACTATTTAGGACTGCTGGTATAAAACTTAACACGTACTAGCAACTGATCGACTATTAAGGCCTGTGGCTTACTTTTAAGGAATGTAATACGCTATAGGAATCGCGATTGCGAAAGTCCAGTTAGTGGCGACAGTGGAGTTTAAATCGCCAGGTGAAATCTAAGGCTTCAGACAATAAGCGATAAATCAAATATGCGAGATTTGCTTACCTATAGCAAGGCGTACGCCTTCATAATCGCGTTACAACAAATCCATTCACAACACTTATACAAAAACAAAAAGCACAACACAGACACAAAATTAAATGAAAGCAAAAGAAGCAGTCCCAAATATTTATAAGCGACAGGGCACGCGATCTAAACCAATTTTTTTGTCTAAAACTCGCACAATATTTGAACAGATGGTAGATTATTTCGTTAACGGAACTGATGCTCAACAGCACAACATGAACCCACGGAAGAAAAAGCGGCACTGAATTTGTGCGGTAATTGGCAAAATTACACAGACTATGGTTTTACTTTATAAGCTGTCAATTGTTATCTGTCAATGTTTTCTGTAATTCATAATTTAATATCTTTCTATAGCCTATATTTTCTGTCTGTGTTTCTAGTTTAATAGTGCACTATACTTTATGTTTGTAGAAGACTGTAAATCACTTGGATTTCCTCCCTGTAAATAATTCATAACTAAATAAAGCTTAAAAATCCATTCAATCCTATTTTTATTTGTCGTTTAAAATTTACAATCAAATAAGGTCACTCTAAATGGTATTAGATCAACTTCATATGCGGCTGCTTAGGACGAATTATTTTTTTTTTAGATGGAAGGAACGATAGATCATAGTAGGAATTTTACAGAATAGAAAAGGTATCATGATATAAATTTCAGTACGAATTTCAAATAATATTAATGTACTTTGTATATGAATTGGTGGTGATGTGAAGTCCTAAATAAAAAATGTTCCACTAAACAAAAAAAGTAACAATTAGTTTTTAGCTTTTAAAGTGATTATATTATATTCTCTGCAATAGACAATTTATAAATTTGTACATGACCTTTTCATTTATGAAATTAGATATTTTTGGATCTTATAAAAAACTGATGAAGATTGTATATACAAAACTAACTGTTAATACACAAATAATGTGTTTACTGTTCATGAAATGCATGACATCACTTTCCTTCTCCATCACTTTCAAAATGTAATACAATTCTATAGTGTTTTAGTGTATTTTGAGTTTATTCCAAACCAGTACAGGTCTAAAGTAATAAAGAATTCTTCATTAAGTTACAGTATTGTACAGTAAAAAATATTATACTTTAAAAATATATAATACATTTTATTATGGGACATCTGATGAATTTTACAATTAAAAGTAAAATTGACAAATAAAAATGAATATCTTATAGATGTCAAAACTTGAATCTTACTATACTGCTCTAAACTAGCGTAATGAAATTTTACAATTCATTTCTGTGTCATTTAAATCTGTTGTTAATTTTATAAGGTTACTGTTTGTTAGCACATTTTTTGGTTCATAACCTGAATTTATCCATGAATCCAATGTTTCAATTCCAGGTAAAAGAGTTCTTAAACTATTTCTGATATAAATGTAGGCTTGAGGAGAATATCTATATATACTCAGAGCAAAATTCTTTAGATCATCTGTATGTCTTGTTGGCATGGCTAAAACAAGACCACTTGTATCTTCCTTTATTTTATCTTGCAAAGACAATAGAATCCTTGATTTCTTTTTTCTCTTTTGGTCAAGAAGTTTTTTCTTCATATCTATTACTTCCCGCAGTCTTGATAAGAATCGCGATTGACGTTTATATGTTCGCATAGCAGATTTATATTTATTTCTTAATTCAATAGATGCACATTGCATTCTTTGGACTTCGGTGAATAGTTTTAGCAGTTCAAAATTTTTTTCTGTCTGGACATCTGTTAAAGGTTTTTCAATTACAGAATTATGTTTTGAATTAAGCTTTGAATTGATTAGTTTTGGTCCATTTGTTATTAATTTCTCTTTATTATAGTAATCATTTGATTTTTGAGTAGTGGAATCATTAGTCATTGATTTGTCTATTACAGAATCATCAATATCCATATCATATTCATATTCTATGTTTTCTTCATCTTCATTGTCTAAGAAATCATCAATATATTCTACCTAGAATATGATGTACAAATTAATAAGGATATAATATGTTATTTGAATAGTAGAAGTTTTAACCTATAACAGTAAAAAGGTATACATAAGAGAATACATATTGTATATATACAGTGTAAACTCTATATAACGACACTGAAGGGACTGTGCATTTTATAGTGTTATAAAGAGTTGTCGTTAAATGGAGAGAAGAAAAGGTGGATGCAAGACAAGCTAAACCAACTAAAGCCAATTGATTTCGACGCTTTAGGGAGTTTGTCGTTAAATCAAGGGACGTTACAAGGAGTTTACACTGTATTTGATTTTATTTTACCTCCTAAATCCTGGATAGCTTTTTATTTGAGTGCTAAGACTATAAATGATAAAGACTAAGCTGAAAGACAAGGTGAGAGATATAAAGTTTTAACCCACGTTTGAATAAAAAAAGGTTTAATTTATTGTCTTTGGAGGTTCTTGACAGTTGCCATGCAAAGGTCTTAATAATGCCACACCCAAGGAAGAGTCATGCTAAAACATAACCTGACGCACTAATTCTGCCAGCTCATCCAAAGTGATACCACGGGCTCACATAATACCTTTGTGAAATTGTACTTGTACTGTGTTTTGTTGAGTGAGGATATAGAAAAATGTTTAAGAGGCGTAAAATGTCTGCAACAAATCCAAATCGTGGTTTGTGGTGCAGTTACACATGGGTAGCAGTAATCTCTTGCCATAGACATAACCTACCTAGTCCATTGCCCACTTTACTATAAAATAAAAATTATTATAACTATAACTTAGATATTAAGTCTTGTAATGTCTTCTGATACTAATAGGTCTTATTTATATAATTTTTTTCAATTTTATCTATTTTTAATAACAATTAGTCATCTTAACTGGCATGAAATCATTATTAAATAGTTACCTCTAAAACATGTTTAGGTAGCTTCAATGATGGTACTGCTTTATCAACAAGTACTACAGCATTACTAGAGTCACATTCAAAACAATCAACTGAAAAATGTTGAACACATATATAAGAGTAATCTGTTGGAGTCCAGTTGTTCCTGCCTGTCAAATCTGTCCAAATTTGCCTTAGGTTTTCATCTTCAGGAAAACTAAAAAAAATTACTTAATTTTGAATAATAATATGTAATTTTTTGTATCGTTTTTAACATGATAATATGAAACCAACATTATTTATCTACTCATCAAGCAAATAACAGTGCAATAATATTTATTTCAGTTCAGAGACATTGATCTTGTAAATATACCAATTCTATTGACAAAATTAATTGATATTTAAAATTACTACTTTTAATAGTGTATGTAAACAATAATTATTGTTATAATCTAAGGCAATGGATTGGTAGCTTTATTTTAACGTTGTAAAGTCAGTCGGAAATGGTATTATTTTAATAGAAATAACAAAATACATTAGAAAAACTTACGGAAAAAATGAATCCGCATTAAAATTTTTCGACTCCTCACATCCTAAAACGGCGCAAGTCTTGGATATTTGTGTATCAACATCATTAAGCTGTTTAAGTTCAGGAGCCACCTTTGCTATAAAAATTGAAGTCTTAGGTTATGATAATAAGACTAAATGGTTCTATAACAAAACTTTTAACTCTTACCAATAGGTGTGGATTTATGTTTTTCATCGTTTTCCTTGATTTTTGCTAGACCTTGAGTAAAACTCATTGTTTTATAGTTATCATATATTGTTAAGCTAGGTAACGGTGGGTTTTCGACAGAGATAGTTTTTGAAAAACGTCTGACAAATTGTTTACACCAATATATAATAGTCACTGAATGGTAAACCGGTTACACAAAATAGCCTTTTACATAAATAATTATTGATTTTAATATCTAACAATCCTCAGTTAGCGCGCTAATACGTTTCGACTTTCGATTTATGCCAGACTTCAAAAACCCAGAGTATGAAACTTATTTAATTTTTTTCTTTATACGTTAATGCTTTAATAATATTTAGTACCAATACCAAAGTACAGATACCGAATCACTTCAAGTTTACCATGTGCGGATTAAATATTCCCTTGTTTTTCAATGCCATAGTAGTCTAATAAATTTTGTAGCAGTATATACGGAATAGATTAATCCTTTATTCATCATCAGTGAACATAATGAACTGAAACTGTTATAGTAATAATATTATAGACTGTTAATTTGTTATGTATTTAACGTAAATGCTTCTGACATATGTCACTTGACTCGAAAAGTTGAATTGTAATTCGCTGTGATAAATATCTTCAATATTATTTCACGTTAAGACGTAAATTTAAGAGCCCCTTAAATTACATGTTAGAAAATGGTTGATCCTATATTTGATTATCAGTTTAGACTTATATTAATCGGAGACAGTACTGTCGGCAAAAGTTCATTGTTAAAATACTTTACAGATGGAAAATTTGCGGAGGTAAATTCCTTTGTTTTGTTATAAATATTTTGACGCGACTGTTATATAAACTACGCATTATGTTTTAGCTCTCAGACCCCACTGTTGGAGTAGATTTCTTTGCTCGAATAATAGAAGTACAGGATGGAACGCGTATCAAATTACAACTTTGGGATACTGCTGGTCAGGAGAGATTCAGATCCATAACGAAATCGTATTACAGAAATTCAGTAGGTGCCCTACTAGTTTACGATGTTTGTAATAGATCAAGCTTTGAACATATTCCCTTATGGATGATGGAAGCAAAACGCCACATAGAACCTCACAGACCTGTTTTTGCTCTTGTTGGGTGTAAAGTCGATCTTGTAGGAACTGATTCTAAAAATGGAGCAAGAAGAGAAGTGTCTTGTGAAGAAGCAAGAATGTTTGCAGAAGAAAATGGTATATATATTCTGAATACTTATTTCCGTAAACTAATTTTTATCATATAATTCCTTTGCTGCTTCAAGCTAGTATATTTAAAATTAGTCTAATAGTCATACAGTTTATCCAATATCAAAAATCTGTTATCATGCTGCATTTGTTATGTTTTATTGTGCATGCAATTACACATGGTTATTTTAAAATATTATTATTTACAGGCTTACATCATGTTGAGACTTCAGCAAAATCTGGTGTAAATGTAGAACAAGCATTCATTCTTGTTGCTCAAGAAGTTTATAACCGCATTCAAACAGGTGAATACAAGGTGGAAGATGGTTGGGATGGCATTAAATCAGGTTTCAACAGACCAAATGGTATGGATTTTAACCTACTTGAAGGAGAAACTGTACAATCAACCTGCTGCTAATTGTTGTATAGAGTTTGATATGAAACATTATTTGCTTTATATTTAATTTAAACATTTTTAGGGGATATGGTGATAAGTGATACAATAGCAAAAATGTAGATATTTGCACAGTAATTTAATTATAATGTACATTCTAATATATTCTCATAATCGATTATGTTATTACTTTAATTTATTTGAATAAGGTTTAATATAATTGGAATAGTATAATCTGCTTTTTATACATTGCACAAATGTTTTTACTAAAATTATTGCCGTTTCTCTTAGTAAGCTAGAATTTTGAAATGACTTAAACTCACTTAGTAATAGAAGGGTTTATTATATTTAGTTCAAAATATTTATTAACTAGATTCCACAATGACTAATATTTTTGTCTGCAATAAAACATACTGAATTATAATAGTTCCAATGTAAAAACTATATATATTGTTAATATTTTAATTAGTATATACGTTAATCCCAACAAACAACCAAAGAGTTGGATCTTTTGTTATTTATTTTTATTTCACAATTAAATTAAGGACTAATAACTACTAAATCTATGTTATGTAGTATAAAAAATTGTACCTGCAGTCTAACATTGTCATAAATCATAATATTATACTTTAATTATTCACAATATTGTACACTTGGCCAATTTTTTTTACTTATCTTCAATGATGTCTAAAAACTGTTGAACATTCAAAATTTTTTCATATTTAAAAAATTTGTGAGTTCATAAAAAAGGGGTTTTACTTTCAAAATAATTGTTACCTTCCCGTTTTTAATCTTGGTCAGGTCATTGTTTGAAATCCAAATACATACTTTATTAATTCATTATCATTTACATATATTGTGTAGGAAAGGTGCAGACTAATTATAAATATCTAAATTGAACTTTTAGTTAAGAAAAATATTGTGTAAGGATTAAAGATGTATGGTCTGACACCGTCCTGTATATGGACATAATGTTGTATTTTATAGTGAGGTGTAAAATGATGTTATAATTAAATGATTAAGATACTAATAAAAAAAATTTTCATCATATGATTTCCCTTTTACACAGTTTGAGAATCATATTTGCTGATAAGTTTAAAAATAAATAATATTATGCATACAGCATTAGATAAGGCCAAGGAGAACATGGCAATTATGTTGGCCTACTTACCCAAATTAAAATTTTCATGTGTAGTATAAAAATGATTTGAAGATAATAAATCAAGAGAACATAACAAATCTTTATTCTGCATAAATAATTTATAACTTTTTATTCAAGTTGTTATTTTGATAATAAAATCTAGGACAAATCTGTATGAACGTTTTAATAAATTAACATATTTAAAAAAGATCCGTCGTGGTCTCATGACCTTGCTTTAAAAACCAAATCAAATTCGGTCCTTCCAATTAGGAGTGATAAGGCTACAACATGTATGTAGGTACATCTTATTCATAAAATAAAGGATATATTTATAGACCCTTATGTTTTATTAAAAGGGTAAAAGAATTGCAAATGAACTGACATTCATAATTTTACAATATTTCCATAAAATAAACGTGTTCAGCAAGAACTATTCCAATTCAAACGATTTTGATATTATACAGGAACGTCTTTTAATATAAATAACTAAGAAGGACATAGCCAAATATCAGTGTGTTTGAGTTATACTATGTGATTTGTCATTGTCTTGACGTTCCATTGACATATGACCATCCCCAATGTTAAATACCAGAACGTAATAGAAGTGTAATGAAATATACTAAATATTTTACATCGATAAATGTGTAAATAATAAATGAAAATACAATGAAATAAAACCTTTCCTAATACTTATTGAACATTGTAGTGATTCTATATAAGCCATAATGTCATCTAGCCGTTCCAAATCTTCAATCCTGGATAAACCTCTTAGTAAAGGAAAAGGGGAAATTTCTTTAGCTATTTACGCCCTTTTATTTTCAGAAATAGTTCAATACTGTCAGAATCGTTCACACTCTATACAGGAATTGCAAAATAAGTAAAATAATTTCTACATAATTTGTATACCTAAACATTGTTTGGCTAGACTTACAAATGATTCAAATTTCAGATTGTCTGAAATTGGACAAGATGTTGGCAGTAGAGTTTTAGATTTATACTTTGTAAGAGAAAGAAATAGCAAGCGAGAAATAAAACTTCTCAACATGCTTTTGTTTGTGAAGTCTACTTTATGGAAGGTATCATGCAATTTAATGTTCTTATTAATTTACCATTTTAGAATTGAGGACTAACTACAATATGAGAGATAAATATTTTGAATCAATGATTTATTTGTATAAATATTAACAATTTATATTCATTATGAATCCTAAGTCATAGGGGGGTTATTTGCCTTAATCACCACGCTTGGCAGGCGGGTTAGTGATAACAGAACATCTGCTGTACTCGAAAGGGCGCTGCTGCCCACCCTCCAGTGAAGTATCCTTTAGTCGCCTCTTACGACATCCCATTAGGAAGACTGGGAGTGGTACTATTCTGATCCGGTAACCACATGGATACGGTTAATGCTCATGTCGCACCTATACCGGTTATAGTTGGGAATGCCTTACTCGAAGTTGTTGACGAATATGTCTACCTTGGGCAAACTGTCCAGTTAGGTAGGTCCGGCTTCGAGAAGGAGGTCAATCGACGGATCCAACTCGGATGGGCAGCGTT